>JAQIWN010002063.1:0-17410 GCA_034699025.1 Entomobrya cf. arborea Gr-Col-00668
TCCGTTTAATATTACGATGTGGTTGCCTAATTTGTCAAAATAAGAGATGAACTCCGTCGTTTCGTTTCAGATGAAGTTTAATAGCAACTTATTACAATTTAGAAAGAGGCCTTGTTTCATAGTTAAAAGCCATTAAATGAGGAACCCTTGGTCTATTTACATTAATTGAAGTGATTGAAGCCTACTCTGAAGTGTGATACCATAAAATACGGACATTTTCGAATTTAATTTTTTGTTAGGAAATTAAGAATAAACTGAATCTCTGACCGAGGAAAATTTTCCAGGAGTTTACTTAGTATCAAAGTTCTTGTCTACAAAAATTCTGAGCAGTTACATGGCCAAATAAATCGCATTTGAGTGAGATATATTTTTATCGCTTTCCAATGCGATGATTCATGTTTGAAGGCGATCCATCGCATTCGACTCTGAGAATCTGGATCGCACTTGTGTTTGATTTGCGCGTTGAGCAGGGTCATGTATCCCTAGCTGCCCTTGATCTTCAAACCTTTCAGGCTCTCAGCTACACGGATATGATCTCACTTTATCAATGCAGATTTTGGATTAGTTTTTAATTGAGACATTAAAATAACAAGTGCTTAACTCAAAAGCTAATAACTGAATACGAATACAAATTCCCTATCCATATTCAGGAAGAAGTATTATTTGTCGCACAAGTATCATTCGTCGTCGTACCCTTTATCGCTGACGGCTTTGTCCTAACGACTTTAATGCGTAGTCTTTGTCGCATGTAGCCGTTGTCCTCCCGTGAAATCCATTACTGATATATACTGCAACACAGTTTGTGATTTGTGACAAAACATTGTTTGCCTTTTAAAGAGGTGTAATAAGGGGTTTATGGAAAACATTGCTCACAATATAAATTTAATTTTTTTCATGCGTAAAATGCATTTATTTCATGACCAAATCTATTTAAACAATAGACAGAAATTGCATGCAGACAAATAGCAAATTGTTCGTATGGCAATGCTCTTAAAATTAGTTCTGTTATCCTGATAAAATGGAGCATTTGTTCATAGGTTTAAAACTTGTTACAATAATTTACATTCATGTAAGCTTTTGTATGGTGGTGAAATGCTTTTCAAAGTGGTTTCCGACGGCAAATTCAAACATCTCGATAAAACGTAATGGTGAAAGGGTATTTATGACATTCATGCTAAACCAGACGTATAATCTATATAATAATGGATATTATATGTGTAAGGAATATAATTCAATTCTGATTTGTATTTATAATATTATGATAACAGTACTTTCCATATTTTTTTAAAATTAAATTAACCTCTAATAGGGCTAGTCAGCACTTAGCAGTAATTTTGTTTTATTACCAAAGATTATGGGTAACCTATACAAAAGCGGTCGATCACCGGACGAAAGAAAGTTGATTCTAAAATTTAAAACTTCAATTAGATTTAGGGCAAAAGTTGATTGTGATGTAATCTAAAAGTAATTTAATTTCTAAAAATATTCTGCAAATGGTAAATTATGGAGAAAATGGAAAAACCTAACTACTGTTTTACAGCTAATTAGGACCGTAGTCGTCTGCTTAAATGAGTTGTTACTCAGGATAGTAAATTCCACCTCGCAAGTAAAATTCTTTTTATACAGTGTTATCATTAAGAATTTTTGCTGACAAGACTTGGTTATATGTATACATTCGCTACTCTTGTTTGAACTTCAGTAAGTTGTAGAAGTTATACTAATGCTATATTAAGATCAGTTTGGTTCCACTCAAGATTTTTTTGCTCGGAATTGAATTAAATAGTTTTGCATCCAGAGTTTAAACTAATTACTAAAACTTTCAAGACCATTCCATCCACCTTTGAGATATTTTACCAACAGTTCGCGTTTTTTAGTTTATAAAACAATTTTTTTATCGAGTTTCAATATTTACTTAGGAAACGTTATGATGGAATAGTCACTTAGTGTATCGTATATTAGGTAAAAAAGGTGGCGTTCAGAAGCTAGGTGCCTAAATTCAGGGCAACTTAAATATAGTTTATGTACAATACTGAACTTTAAAAAACAGATTTATAACAAAAAATTGACTTAAAAATACATGTACAACTGTGATTCAAAAACTTGAACATGAAAATGTGAAATAACAATTTAAAAATATCTCAAATAACATTGTTCGATCTGTTCTGTTTTTTATTTAACATTAGAAACAACCAACAGTATATTTTTACCAACATATATGCTTTGATGAATATTGATATTATTTTTTATATTCAATTATGTTTTAAGAAGTAGAAATGCTTTCAAATTGAATTTCAAAGTATGGACTAAAGTCATTAAATAGTTTTCTGGAAAGTAATAAGTTTTTAAATTAAAACACGAAACTTATTTTCAGCTTCAATGCTAAAATTCTCAGTCTAAGTAAATTGAACAAAAACAATTTTCCTTGTGAGTAGAATTTGGTCGATAATCGAAGTACAAGCTTTTTGTAAATTATTTCCATATAAAATCAATTCATAAGTTCAAAATGTTCAGCGATAAATTTTATCGTAATTTGGCGTTATTGCTTCAAATGTCCAAATACTTCAAAGTGTCATCAATAATTTTGGTTCCCAACTCCAACATTATTTCTTGCACAAGTGATAGAAAAAATGGGTACTACGTTTGTCTGAATTTTTGCTTAATTTGTTCATGGTTTATTTGTGCTCTGATGAATGCTGCCCGTCTCTACATGCTAAAAAGCCTAAACCTTATGAACCTAACATTAGCGTTTCTATTTGGAGCTCTAATCATGATAATAGTATGGACAATCTTAGTTTTTTCTCCCAACGATTTTCAAAGATTTGTCAATGGCCACATTATCTTCTTTCAATACTTGCACCGTAAGTTATTTTTTTTGCATTCTTATTCGTAAATATTTCTTCGTACTAAATATTTTTCCTTTTCAGAAACTTACATGTCAGATTTCAAAAGGGATCAAAATAAAATCAACAAAATTCATGATTTGCTCTCAACTTCAATTGGTATCGGTATGGCTGGACTTACATTTGCTTTATGCATTTTTACCATTTTTGACCCCTTTGGCTTAATTAATTTCACCGCAGCATTTGACTTACCATTACCAATCAAATTACTTACAATGGTTCTTCACCTGTACTTAATTTGTTGCCTTACGCTTAGTACCACAACCTTTATTACTTTTATAAATTTATATGGAGTTTATATGGTGTTCTTTTACACAAACGAACTTCGACTAGGCAAAAAGAAATATAGATCTAGCAACGAGTTAAGAAGTAATTCATACAATTTGCGTCACGTATATCGAGCATTTCAACTTTTACATTTATTTGCGACAAATATACTTGGACCATATATTGTAATATTTAACGGGGGTTTTATGTTATCCTTGATTTACTTAATATTTGTCCTAATAAGATATTGGTTGCAGTTGAATATATATGCTAAGCTACCGTTAACAGCTGGTGCACTTGTAGAAATCGGCATTTGGACTGGAATACTTACATTTGGGAAATTATTGTCAGGTAAAGGGAACAAAGTGTTAAATAGCTGGAATGGTGTGAAATGGAATACAAGTAAGGAAACAAGCTTGATGAAACGATTCAAAAGGTCATGCAAGCCATTAGTGATATGTACTGGTAAGAAGTTTGTAATCCGTGATGCGACATTGTTTATATTTTACCGGGGTGTGATGAGAGGCATATGTAGAGCATTGCTCACAACTAAAACGTAGACTGATCAATAGTATTAAAAAGTAATATATAATAACAGGATATTATATAATATCTTCCATTCGCGAATTTTAATAGACTCATCTATGTATCAAAATTGGAGAACAGTGCTTCTTTGTGAGCCTGAGACAGATGAAATTGACCTTGTGACAGTTTTTAGTGCACAGAATTGATAATATGTAATTAATAATAATTTGGATAAGCTTTCCTCGGGGATGTGACCAGAGCCGATTTCTCTATTGACGAGATTTGTAGGTTGGGCACAGGCGAGGAGACATAAACTATTACAATTTACAATTGACATGTATATAAATTTATCATTTTTCTCTCTCTCACATTGTCTTGACTCATTTGTTCTATGAACTCGCATTTTTTGTAAAACCATAAATGATGAAGTTTGCAAATAAAGAATTAATATAATGTAAGGCAGTCCCATTTCCTAGGCAAATATTGTAAAACAAACGTTTTGAGACATAGTAGTTGATTTATAGTTATTGCGTTTGTTGTTAATAAATTATATATATATAAATATATAATATATTATTATATAAATTATATAAATTCATTTACCATAAGCGCCATGAATTCAAGCGTCTGGAAAAGAAAGGCGTATATTCTCAATGACTAACTGTTGTACTAAAAGATCATCAAAACTTAACATTGTATTGTAGTGTGGAAGTATATGAAGTCATGACTAAGCGGAAAAAAAATGTTATTCGATCAATAAAAAGAAACACAGACGTAAAATGTCATAGGGGAACTTTAATTTTAGAATAAAAAACAAAGTTTGTTCAATTAATTTTTAAAACGATTTTGATTTTGAAAACTCGCTTAAAGGATGTTTTATATGATAAATTTAATCGAAAACATGTAATAATATATTGCATTGTTTTGTAGGTTCACAAATAAATTATTTTAAAAGATTTTTAATGTGTTTTAGGGCGAATAGTCATCAAGGGTATTTACTCCTCTAAATTTATTTTGTAGGTTTTGTGTCACCTGAGACTGGCCGAATCAAATATCAAGTTTAAAATAGCTTATTCGGCCAAAACGTTTCGCTGTTTATTCTCTTTCGCATTTTAAAAATTACGATTTTATGCTTATCCAAATGTAATTATTTAATTTATTCCTTAAATTCTACAAATATATAAGTTGTTCATAAGTATATTTTTGAACCAAATGTAAATTTAAAACGTTTTAGTCCCTGATTTTTTATGAACTTGTCGGTCCATATTAGAAAAATCATGTATGCAGGTATGAAGAAATATGAGAATATCCATAGCTTATTTTACAATTATGTATTTTTCGCTGTTTAAGGCTTATATTTCTGGATTTATTTAGGATCATACTGCATTGATTGATGGATTGCTTTAACTTTATTTAAGCGTTAAGGGTTGATCAGTCATAAATCACAAAAACGATACATAATTGTTCTAGATTCCATAAAACTTTAATGTGTCCCTATTAACAATAACATTGGCCTTACATAAGTTCTGCTGACAATTCATAAATCCAAGGATTAGCAAACAGTTGTACCTCAAATGCAGTACAAGCTAGGCTAATGTAAAGTAGTATAAGCTATTTTTCGTTTATCTACATATAACCTATAATTGAGATTAAGACAAGTTTAACACAATTTAATGTATGCAATTTGTTCCGTTATATATAAAAATTTAAAATTTAGAACAGATGTTTAACAATAGAAATATTTTGATTCAATATTATGTTATTATTTAATAGTAATAATATATATTCGCAATTACAAGGTTTAGGTTTCTGGTATAAGTGGTATTATAACAGTAATTGAGAACAGTAATATATGTGTGACACAATAAACTGGTTCTATGTCTAAAATATAACCTTATAAAATACAGGTAAGAGAGAAAAGAATATTGTTTACGAAGATTCAAAACATCGTGTAATAAATATTACAGCGACCGTGACTTTTAGTTGACGCAAATTTAGTCAACAGTTTTGTTGAATTGAATTGAACCTGCATGCATTCAATTTTTAGCACCAAAAATTGAAAATGGCTTTAAGTTTTTAAGACTTGAAGTAAGGGAATGATCACATTATTTTATATAAATTCTACCTTATGTTACCATAAAGCATTACACATGTCAAAAAACGTGAGGATTGGAATGGTCAAGTTGTTCACGTGCAAAGCACCGAATAAATTTGATATTGGAAATGGATTACAATCAATAATGTACATATCAATATTCAAAGTCATTTCTTGCTTTTGAAAATAGATGATATTTTTTAGTACAATGGATTCTTAGTTTTGTAAATCTATTTAAAATAAACTATTAGGCACTATTCAACCCAAAATTACTTGCCATTATACAAAGTTTGAAATATTTATTGCCAATGTTGTCTTATCATAACTAGTGCTTGATTCTTTATAAAGTGCATTAACAAAACAATATCTATATCATAAGTTAAACTAGATTATACTAAAAATTTATCACTATAAATGTCGAAAAAGTGAAAGCAAGTATCTAATTACAGTATATAAGAATAATTTTAATTGTGTTTAACTTACCAGAGAAGCAGTGTTATCGACTTGTCTAAACCTTCTTCCATGAATGATAGAGAAGTATCTTTCCCAATATGATAGAATGGGTAAGCTTCTTCCACATAAAACGTTTGGCAACTCTTGACGAATTTTCTGTACATCGATTTTCGTCCAACAAGACTATTACCTTGATCAATAAATCCCTCTGAGAGATTTATAATTATGGCGAACATAAAACTCTCACTCCCAATAACAGCCAGTGGACTTATTATACAACACCCAATTATGAACATTGCAATGAATCCACCTTCAATTAACACATCATTATGCTTGATCACAAAGAATACAAGTGCCGAAAAGGTGGTCAGACATGCAACATGATGAAATGCAATAAAGGATGAAGCCATGATATCATTAATTAGAACATTGAACATTCTAATGACCCTGTACATCTTTACCATTTCCACATCCTCAAGTTCTCCATAAAATTTCGTTTCCAATTTGACCCTAAGACCTTGTCGTTGAATCAATCGTTGGGGAGTCAAGTCATCCAATACTAACATAGTTATTTGGTAGTATATAGCGCCCAAATACGCAAGTACAATGATCATGTTACTGGAGCCGTAAATCAACAGCCATATTCCAGCAAATATAGGTGTGTTTATGAGCACGAACGAGAAGTCAAGTTCAAACCATTCCAATATCATTCTGTGAGTCGGTTCCAGTGGATGAAATAAACAAGCCAGTATACCGAAGGGTAGGACTATTGTGAGAACGTTGCAAGAGAAAACGAGCGCCTCACCCATACGCATTACTCGTTTATGACGTTGATCAAACTCAATATCCTTCTCGTGAAGAAATTCTGAAAAAATATATACGTATTTCTAGTGCTATATTTTTTATGTGAAAATTTTACAAGATAATTTTATATAACCTTGAAGCTGAGTACTGTATAGAATTAGCTGGTTAAATATGAATATAATTTCATCTCTTTTCCTTGACACAACAACGTTCATGAAGGCCAGCATCATGCTAATGAAAATTTCTCCCCAGGCTATGACCAATGTTGCAAATAGAGTTGGATCATCTTCTGTATCTTCTTTATCAAAAGGGTTGAGTTTGAGATAGACGAATGCCAGGTGAAGAATCGGAAAGCAATGAGAACACATGACACCAAAAGTCATGTGAACGAAGATGAAGGGACTGCAATGCTTCAAAGTTTGAGTGCTTGCGTCCCATGTGAAATATGTTGCTCCACCAAGTCTTAAGAGATGGAATCTGAAGCCTATTAGCTTGATAATACGCTTAGACAACATTGTCTGTATTTTCAATCACAGTTTTTTTATTAAGATTACTTTATAAAACATATAACAAAACAATGAAAGGATAGGTTGTCTGACTTCGGTTTTGTTTAAAAATATATTTTTTAAATGGCAAGCTTCATGTTCCGCAATGTTAGTAATGAAGTAGTCTACAATTTAGGGGAAAAATGAATTTAAGTCCGGAATTTTCCTAAAATGAGGTACACTTTATCTGGTATTTTCCGCAAATTGAAGAACTAACCTTATAATTGTATTTCTGTCTGCGTCATGGAATTTCTGGACAATTTTTTTGTTCTTGTTTGTGATAAAATGTGCCCTATCCACAACCGTATAAGCTGGGATATTGATTCAAATATTTCATTATTTGAAAAAAGAATATTTTAAGGTAAGTGTGTCGCAATCCACTTTTTTATATTTACGAAATAAGCTCTGGAAAAATATGTATGGTTATACAAGTTTTAAAAAAAAACTTTTTGGAAAAAAGTTTTTAACAATTGATAAAATATTGCAGTTATTTTTTTACGTTGTCGGTAAGTACTATACTATATCAGTTTTATGGAGAAAAAAATCAAGGACTTTTCATTTTGCATTTAGAAATCGTGACGATTGTATGGCAACATACTTAACATGTCCAAGCACTCAAGATATGATAGGAAGTTTCCTAAGCAAGGAAATAAATACCTGAATTTTGGCTATGATTTACATGAATATAATTTATTCTGTCTAATTATAAGATTCTAATAAAGGTAATAATAACGTATTTTATTAAAGTTTTCAATTTCTCAAAAATCAAAAGACTGTTTAGAGAATCGTTTGCTACAAAAATTAAAAGTACTTTTTTCCAACTAATATAATAGGAATAAAATATATAATATTCCATCTTTTTATGATAACAATTTAAACCTTATAATATTAAAAATACTAAATTATGCATAAAGAAGCCATAAATATGGTAAATAGCATATTGCAAAAAATAAAATGAGGCGTTCTAGTTAACATATACTCGTTAAAATTATTACCAGAAATTCAAATATTTTGCAAAATATTGACAAATATAATATAATAGAATAATTGTGGCATATATGTTTTTATACATTGGAACTACTACCATTACTCTCGTCTAAAATTTCTTTAGTCAGGGTTCCTCTATTTTGGGTTTTTAGTTTTTCGTTGTGAAAATATCCATATGCATTCGCCCATTCGCTACTGTTGGCCACAACGACAATGAAAAATGAAGACAGTGGTTCTAGAACATTCATTGTCATTTGAAAGAGAACATTGATCCAGAGAAGTAAGGCAAGTGGACAATATAAGCACGCGGCAACCCATACGTACGTTGTAAGACACTTAGAAGCTATTGAAGTTTTGTGGTGATGGTAGTTTTTATTTGTGGTTGTATTATTTTCTGTAAAAGACTTTAAAGTAGCCTTTGATTTATCCACGGTGTGCTTGATACTATAGTATCCGAACGTTGTACAACATGCGTTAAATGTACTTGTTAAGGCGATAACAATACCGAGTATTTGGCCGTTTAAAGTTGTAGCGTCATGAGCCATCCTATAAATTCAAAAATTATGTTTTAAACCTTCAAAGTTTTCATAAGTTCTTTATTTCTATGTGTATTGCTTACCAATAACCAGCATTTCCAAAGGAATTAGTACAGTAAATTAGAAAAACTGAGGCAAGTAGAAACGTACACCAAGATAAGTGTAATTCCCACTCCCATTTCCCAACTTTAGTTTCTTGCAATACACAACGTGTAAATATGTATATCCGGAGACGCTGGCATGCATAAGCTGCTGTTAGCTAAATATTGCGGAAAGTATATGAAAAATTTAAAGCTTTAGACAGTTGAATTTTATGTTTGGTTTAAATTTACCCGACAAAGAACCATAAGTTCATTCCTAAGGCATCCTTAATGATTTTAGATGTTGGATAAGTCTCCCTAGTATAAATGATCCATAAAATGGGATATCCCCCAGAGAGTATCCGCAACAGCTAAATATAATGGAAACCTGATCGGAAAGTCCAGCTTTGACGAATAGGCTTTCCATTTTGAATGAATGGATTTTGTAACGACCACACTTAATAAAAATGATAACGTAATAACAAAAAGGGCAATGTAATGAATAGCATAAAATTCTATATAGTTATTTCCGCATATTACAGAATAACCTGGTCTAATCTCTGTTAAGCTCAGTAGCCAACCGTTTCCATATGCCGAAAAAAATTGCGCCATTTTCGAAGTGTCGGATTCGTTCATCTTAAAAAAAAATACTATAACGATAAACAAAACTACAGAGCACAAAACCTGCCGAAATGAATACAAAACTATTTTTTTATTAAAAGATGTTTTTCTCGTTCAACTTTGATATATGTGAAGTCAGAACCTTGTGCCAAAAAATGGTACAAAAGTTAATACCACAACCGCAAAATGCCTTGTGCCACTAAAATAACATGTCCAGTTAGCCGGAATCATAAAAGCATATTATGTCATCTTTATGTAAATTGGTTTGATGTAAGCATACTATCTGAAATAAACTATTTAAATAAGTTAGTATTGAAAGTCATTTGGTTTGGTTTATAAGTGGAATTACGTATTTGTCATGTCCTTATTCGCAATCGACTTTTAAAAAACTATCAAAATGACAAAACAATTTTTAAAGTTATTCACTGGGAAAACTGAAATGCTGTAAATGTTTTTGTCAAAGCATGAGAGGAAGACTGTTTGTCAGATTAAGCCTTATATGAAATGTTACATTCAATGAGTAAAATTTGTAAAAGTGGTGAAGTACTTTTCTTAATTTATAGAACCAAATTATTTGCTATTTGTAATTGTAATTCTATAACGAGAGGATAATTCAAGCTATTTGGCTTGTTGAATTAATAATTTGGTCCTTTCGTTTTATCTTAGTGCTTCAGTTGCCATAAAATGACCTTTTTCGTTACAGTTACTTTAAGTTTTTCCATTGAAAAGTTGTTGTATATTTTAGATTTTCATTTTTGAAACTTCCATAAGCCTACAAGTGCATAATTTTTTTTTGCGACTACTACAATTTAAAAGGATGTTATGGTTTTCAAATAATTATTGCCTATTTAAGAGTACGCTCGTCCATAAATTTATGGTGAAAGCTAGCTTGAAGTAATGCATACATAAACGCTAACATACATACATACATACGCATACATAAGCTCATCAGTAATATACGGTCGTCGTGGACTTGAAACATTAACTTAAAAAGTGTATGGTCATTGCTGAGGTTTGACTAAAACTATAATTTCTAAAGGATCTCTAATAATATATTTTTATTGGTGAAATGTAATCAATTATCCTTGATATTACAGCCCTTTATGGGCTTAGTAGATTCAATTTTTCGGTGTGTATAAAAACAGTATAACCGTATTTGCAAAAGTTTATTTATGATAAAAAACCATAGTCAAGGTCGTTTTTAATTATAAAGTCTAATTTAGAGTTTGTGGATAAGTATTTTACCTCCATCAAGATACTTTAATACATAAACTGGGTTTAATTTAACTTTGTTCCATATAAATTTAAACGATTTTTTATATTTATATTAGTTCAATAAATCATTACATTGGAATCATATATTCATATTTCCCTAACTTGAAAAACATGTTTTTAAGCTTAATGTATTTTAGGATAAATTAAATTGGGATTTTTAAGATTGTGAAAGTGGTTTTTTATAAAATAGAAATCATGTTTTATAATTTTAAGCCAATTTCAGTTTTCGTTCTATTACAAATTCAAAAATATGATTGAATCCAAATTTTTAATAGTTATTTTTATCATAACATAGGAATCAAATTTGAAGGCTTTGTGGGCAGAACGTGGGCTAAAAAATCGGTTTTTAGTTGGTTTCCGTTATAGCAGATGCTCACGTAACACATAATTTGCTCAGAAGGTATAGTTTTTTAAACTCTGTTTAAAGTTTTCAGACCTAAACTTTTTCGTTGAGCATTTTGAAAGCTAATCAAATTTTAATTGATAAAATTAAACTTTAAAATGTTCAGGGACCAACTCTACAACAACTTTGCACTTGTGTTAAAAGCTACTAAAAGTCTTCACATTTCTCCAATTTGCTACGATAAAAATAAGCGCATTCTTCAGTACAAAAAACCTAAATCTTTTGTGCAAAAATCACACGTCCTTTTCATAACAGTTTGCTTTGAGTTTTTAGCACATATGATCCACGCTGCAATTTTATGGAAGCAAAAAAACCTAGACATTATGAACCAAGCGCTAGCATTTCGATTTGGGTCATTACTCATGACTGTTGTGTTAAGTATCCCAATTTTTTGGTCGAGGGATCTTTGTACAATAGTAAATAGCCAACTTATATTTTTCAGATATTTGCAACGTAAGATCATTCTAAAATTTTATACAAAGAAAAATGATCGCATAATATTTGTAATAATATTTTGATTTTTTAACAGATTCTTATATTCCTGACCATAAACCAAATAAGTGCAAGTTAAATCGAATTCATGATGCAATATCCAAATTGATTATTGTTTCCATGGCTGTTTTACTAATTTTTACAATTTTAGATAAACATGGATTTACAGATTTAGCAAAAATTTTGCCAGTTCCGTTTTTAGTAAAATTTTTACATCTAATTTTCATTATGTACAATGCTGTGCGTTTAACTGTTGGCAGTACATTAATCTTAATGATAGCCGTTTGCTACGGCTTATATTTGATAGTATATATGAGTCAAGAGTTGCGATTTGGGAGAAAGCAATACAGAACTAGTAATGATTTGAGACAACGACCAGATAATATGCAAGTTACGTATCGAGCATTTCAAATATTACACAGAAATGCACTCAATTTTTTTGGCATATATCTTCTTGTTTTTAATGCAACGTTTATGATATGCATAATTTACTTATTCTATGTTTTGTTCAGATATTGGTCGCAAATAACGATATATACTAGGTCACCACTAGTAGCGGGAGTAATTATAGCTTCTATAGCCTGGACTTTTATTATTTATATGGGAACATTGCTGGCAAATAACGGAAGTAAGACTGTACACAGTTGCCATTGTCACTATTGCAGTAGCAGTATTGAAAAAAAGATTATGAAAAGATTTAAACGATCTTGTAAGCCATTGATAGTCTGTTACGGCACACAGTTTGCAATTAGAAAAAATAGTATGTTTATATTTTATCGAGGCGTAACAAGAGGCGTTTTTAGGGCATTGTTAACGTCGAAATCTTAGTTTTAAGGAAAATACATATATATATATACATAAATATATATGCGTACTTAGTGATAATTCTGGTGGCACGCTTTTGTTCAAAGTTAATTAAATCAATCGTAATTTGTAAAGTTCAAAGTAAAAAAAAATCTCGTTCTGAAAAAAATTATTTAAAACACTACGCAGTAGCTTACATAAACATTACTCAATGTCGTGCTTTCAATTTATTCATTTCGCTTAAATTCCTTTTTCCAATTTTTTCCTTAATCAAATTGACATAATTCTCATCTATATTAAGTAGCTAAAGTATTCAATAAGAATTGACATGTAATTTACTGGAATATAAGTCAACAAAGGTTAAAACTATGGAACTACTGTTTTTTTAAAGTCAGTTAACATATGTAGAAAAAATCACAATTTTGTAAATAAAATATTGCTCGTAATTTACTTGCACACTTTGGATTTTTAAATGAATTTATATTTAGTTAAAAATTATATTCTTAAAGTGTAAATTTTTACTTGAATGTAAATGTATGCATCTACTACTTTGGAGTTTGATCATTACTATACTTTAAAAAATATGCTCTAGCATATCGGGATTTATAAAACGTGGTAAAAAGAGTGATGAAGAATTTTGATATGGAAACGAGCTATAAATTCGAGTTAAATAAATATCGATTTAAAAAACAAATTTCAAAATTATTATTTTAGCTAGACGTTTTAAATTCAGTTTTGAAGGTTTAAGTACTGTCATATACCTCTTTTAATACCTCTCAAGTGCTACGAAAACAATAACTTTTATTTAGGGAAAGAGAATATGCTATCAAGTGGATGTGACACTGCCCGAGATTTCAAAGGAGGGATATGTCCCCAATGCTGTGAAAGATTAGTTACTTTGTTTCAATAGATACCAAAATTGCACTTAAAAACATTAGATTTACGCATTGTCGATCATTTTTAGAAACGCCTTTTCAGAAAAAATCTCCAAAAATAACAAAAAAAAACTTGAAATCCAAGGAAATAAAGTAACCAATATTTCTGCAAAACAAAATCTCAAAAAATGTTCAATAATCGGTGTCACGTCTATTTTAGATTCTTATGTCCATTTTTAGGGAATATTATTTTGGTTTTCCTAAGTATTCCCATTTGTTGCAAAATGGTCAACAGACCCCCAATAAATAAATTAGAAATGGTCTGTATGGAACCATTACTACAAGTAAGAGTAGTTCAGCCTTTTGGTAAATTTATATTATCATAACGTCGACAGTGATAATCTAAAAATGTCTCCTTTTCCAACACCACTTGCATTCTTAGAATTGATAAAAAAGCATTTCTTAGTATGTCACCGTTTAAGTATATTTTTAATTCCTTTGTTGTCAGATTTTGTTCGAAACAAAATTAGTTGAAAAAATTTGCTTAACTGTTTTCAACTAGGAAATCATCTAAGTTTTGGACAATATTACTCGTGCAGTGAGTATTAATGTGTGTCTACCATTTTAAATTTTAACCTCGCTAAGATTTTCGGCTTAAGTTTTACTAAGAGGTCGTTAACACTTTATAAGTAAACATAAAATATGACGTCGTAATTAAAAACATTCAATCAGCCATAAAATTATGCATAAGAATTACGCAAATGACCAATACCAATAATATGTACCTGTTAAATTTCCATACCTTGTCGAATATTATAACACTAGTTGAAGACTCCTGTAATAGAATGTAGATCTGCTTGATGGGATACCGATTCTTTAGATTTACCCTTTATTTTACCCATTTACCCTCTGACACCAAAACATTTACTACTCCATTTCCTAACTCCAGTCCGGTTTCTAATACTAACTCTTATTTTTACAACCAAACTAATTTTTATCCGCATTCTACTTTATTTTTCCCGATCTTGACTCCCGTTTTAATCTTCAACCCCATCAACATTGTGCTGTTACTAACGTTTTCTCAGTTCCTATGCTTTTTTTGGTTCATTTCACCTTGTTTTGGAAGTCAAACCAATGTATTGTGATATTCTAATTTGGCGTCTCGATTTACCCAAATTTATCCAATTGACATTTTAGCTTTAAACTCTGAACTTCAATTACGTTACAAAATTGTTACAAATTACGCTGTCCACAGACCCAGCTCTTTTGTCAGCTAAATACACCTTGAGCAGATGCACGGATGGCTACATATTATGAGATCAATAACTATTAAATACTACGTAACTGGGCATGCTTACGACGGAATGAAAGTATATATGTAGCAAAACCAGGAAGTCCCCGCGTTTTCCTTAGATGCGTTGTTTTAGCTGGATGGACGGAAGGACAGAACAAAATTCTCAAATATATTTTGGTTATTGTAACCTAGCTACCAACAAATGAGTACTTATTACTTAAAACAAAGCTCGTTTACATATTTTTTAAAGAAAAATATTTTACCCCCAAAAGAACACATATAGTAAAGCACAAGGATAATTTATTTCTCATCAAACATTTAAATGCGTGTATTTTTTACACCCTAACCATTAACCCGAACCCGAATAAATGACACATTATAATCTAAATGCTGAAATTATTCAACTTTTAAATCAAATTTCTCAGGCGAGTTTCTTCGGTAAGATATTAAGCAAAAAACAAAAAGTTTTCGGTTGTTGCAAACTGACATTATCACTTTATAAAGTATTGTAATATTGATTACAAGATTAACTCAAGTTTCGCCTTGACTCAACACGTTTTTAGTTGTGTATATCATGATATGATTCAAATATGTATATACATAGTTTGTTAAATGGCGAGACGTGAGAGATTTTCAAAATAATTTTTTAGGTGAAGAACTATTTTAAATAGATTTGAAGTCTTTATATATTATGTTGAACACATTTTGCGACTTTCTAAAGTTCTGGTAGGTATATTTATATAGCAGTCGGTGAGATAGCAATGTTTAAATCAATTATCATCTAGAAACGCATTTAATGCATTTTAAAGTATTTTTATTCAATGAAAAAGAATAAACTTTTAAATTACGTTTGCGTGCTGCCTTTTATACTTTTACATGCTTGGAAAACAATGGTAAATTGTGACAATTTTAGATGTTTTTCTTGGAATACGAGAGTTAGTTTTCTCCGAATGCAAAAATTATTATTTTTAGGTCTTAGAGTTGCTATTAGGCAAGTGGTGTTTAAGTTTAAGTTAATTATTATTCAAGTTTCACAGGGTTTAAAAAGCTCAGTCCGTAATGTTTAAATTCATCCGTTTATAATATGCAGTACGAAGCAGTGCTTCACATCCCTTTACTTTTAACATGACATTAAAGCTGCTCAGTTTAAGGATTTAAGAAATTAAAGATTTATGTTCGATTTTGTCTACTTTGGTAGCAATGCTAAATGATCTAAGCCAAATTCGAAGTCCACCTCGTCTGAGCACCTGCTTAAAGAAACCTTTATTTTTAATATAGGACAAGAAGTGTTACAACTTCACCTTCGTTACATGACACTATTCTAAAACGTATTCCATATGTTTTTTTTCTTGCTGGGCCATTTTAAGGTCAAAAATACTTTTCAAACATCTGTATTTCAACTTTAAAGCATATGTTCAATCATTGTGGACTTATGTACATGCCCAAATGTGAGGGTTAATTTGCAGAAAGGTCAATTGAATAAAATTTCATGTTTTTTGCATTGGCATCAATGCTTGTTGTATTATAGCTTGTTAATGTATAATGTATGAGATAATTACAGTTTGTGGACCAAAACAACTCATTTTATGATTAAATTTGACGGTAAAGCTTACTAGTTCCTGGTAAGAAAATCGTTAAAAATTAAAATTTCACAGTTAACCCGATTTGGAAAACACAAATATTTCGCAAAAAATTCAATCCCTGAAAAACAATTTATAGCACTTTGTTGTACGACAAAGTTTTGCCTAGAGAATTTTTTTCAATCAGATTTAGGTTGAAAGTACCAGTGATGAGATCCAAATGGCAAATGAGATATGTAATTAAATTAAGAAAAGTTAGTGGAGCTATTTTCATAATTATGGTGTTGCTAGCAGCTCTGGGAAAGGCCTCTGCATTCATAAGACCCTTCATATTTTTATTTTCATAACATTAAAAACTGGAATATTTCAGGTTCGACTTCACTTGCTTTTTTACAGTTGATTACATTTTATATGGTATGTGATTAAACAATTGAACTAAAGGCCTCGAAACCAGCCGACAAGTTTTTTGTCCGTTGGAATGTAGCGTTTAGTTACAATGGCTGCTTTCCAACGGACAAAAAACTTATCGGCTGGTTTGAAAGCCTTTAGTTCAATTATCTTTTAGAGTTTCGAGGAAATTAATTGTTTGGGATGTCGATTGATTTATGCATGGGAAGTTTAAAAACTTTGTCAAATCAGCAAAGCAAGAAATCACACTAGAACTAAAAAAGACCTTGCTCCCCAAAAATTATATGGAAAGCAGACTGGCTCATAATTGCAGACTAAATTATCTTGATGGCTCTACATTCAACGCAACTGTATTACCAATACAATAGTAAAATCGATTATTTGTCAGGCATGTGTTTGGGATGGACTTGCATGGGAAGTCCTTAAAATTTACCAAATTTAAATGCCACGTAATAAACTGCTTTTA
>JAQIWN010002064.1:0-17409 GCA_034699025.1 Entomobrya cf. arborea Gr-Col-00668
ATCATCCACAGACGCAGACGGGAGAGAAATGATACACATATAGATAAACTGTTGGTGATACGCCTGATATGAAAAGTAAAGTTGAAAGTGTCTGTCATAACATAGCAGTTGCACATTATTATATAACCTACTATAATAATATATTATATAGCAGGTAATAATATTATAAGCGTGTGATGGCAATAATCATAATCATAATACTGGTTTTGGCAACAAAATCTTTTGATATTATCATTTTTCTAAATATTCCACATGCGTATACTACATTACGTGTGTACTGTATGATAGGCGTTGCGTTTGTTGTTGTGAGGTAAAAAGAAGTACTAAACTAATGTTTCGCATTTTTTCCCCGACGAAATAATACATGGCCTCCGCCTCTCCCTTTTACACAAAACCTCCTACACACAGAAAAAACCGAAAATGTCGAAGAAACAAATGAAAAAGCTCAGAAAATATTATTGTGCTTACACTTTCCTGATTCCCATTTACATTTACTCTAAAATAATAATAAAAAGAAACATGAAATCACTTCAGTTCATTTAAGTTGCCAGAAAAAATACCACAGCAGTACCAGGGAGAAGTGTCAGATCAACACCATCATTTTCATCGTGGTTGGTGAATTACCGGAGATTTCACATTTACATTGTTATATAAAACACATAATATTTTATGCTGTCGGATGTTTTTTATATTATGCTGCTGTCTAAGTATGTTTGAATGTGGTAAACAATACAAGATATGTAACCACAAGACGTACACTATCTCATGATAACTTAAATAAAAAACCAGGGGATGGACAAAAAGAAACAACTTTTCACTTTACTTAAAAAACGTCAAGTCGGATCAAACAGACAAGGGACGGCGGACAGTGAAAGAAAATTGTTAGCTTTTTGATAACAACAATAATGCCGAAACATGGTGTATGGTGTATCGCTGGTTGTAACAGAAAAATCATAAAAACTTGACGTGGGATAAAAATTCATAGTAGAAGATGCACAAATTATGATGATGATTATTGATGCGTACCCACATATTCATGTACATAAGTTGTTCTTGAGTGACAATCTTCAGTATTCCTTTTATCCTTTTACCTGTCAAAAGATTTTCTTGTAAATGCTGCTGACTGGATTATAAAACATTAAAAAATCACAACGTCCTGCCAAATTTTATTTTATTGCTTACTTGAAAGGATGAAAGAGAAGCCTTAATCGGGTATAAGTGTTACATTAGCTATAAACCATGAAAAAAACTTGTACCGATTTTGTAAAACTTTTTCTTTACGAAGACATGAAAAAGGATTTTTCTTCCTGCTTTTAATTCTCTAGATTAGCTAATACCTCTTTCCCTCTCTCCCTCACGTCAAGTCAAGAGTTGTTGACCTTTTTGTGTTGCTCTTTTGTGAGGTGACCAGTGCTCTATTCTGTTTCGCTGCACTTTGTATGTAGGTGGCATATTACTGAATTTAGTATGTATGCTCAGTTCTCTCACCACCACCGATGGTGGTGGTGCGTCGGTATTTGGCATTTTAGCTGGTAAATGTGCTTTTGTAAGATTTACGAACGAACGAAAAATCTTTCTTTGCTCGTTGTGTACCACCAGAGATTTATCCTGAGAAGGAAGAACTAATCTATTTCTAACCTCTTCGACATAAGTAAAAAAAAGTTTGCAACTTTTTTATTAGAATCGTTGTGTTTAAGCCAAGGATTAATATTTCTAACAAGCAACTGAAACCTCCCACACACATATTTCAGCAATGTCCACTGATAGGTAAGATGTTAGATACATACAGGTGAAGAAGGTGACCGTACCAGAAGAGCCGACCAAGTATACCAGGGGAAAAAAAGGTGTGCATTATAACATGTACTATTACAACTCCTATAAGTTTACAACGACACAAAAGAGTTTTTACTCATGAAGCAATCTGGATGTACAGGAATGTCGCGTAAGGAACACATTTCTGTCCCATTTCTCTGTGTTTCATATGCCTTCTCCTTGTTTCAGGTTCTCCATGCGTGTAATCCTTACCTCAGCAAAACATGTGTTAACAGAATTATACGAAACAAGAATGAGCAGTGAGCAGGCATGGAAAAGAAACCATATATTTTTCCTGCTCTACCACCACCACCAACATACTTAGAACAACTAAACACGTACAACTTTATTCTATCTTGGTTGTTCTACACCTACACCTTCTGCATGTGATTTTCTCTCGTTCGATATACTTTTCTTTTTTCTTACACAACCTATCAACTCAAAAGCCATACACGAAAATTGCGTTGGACTGTGGGAAATAGAGCAGAAAAGGAATGAACTTGTTTTCTCTCCAGGAACATTTCAAGTGAGAAAGGAAAAGAGAGAGAGAGAAAAGAAGACAAGAAAATAGAATTTTACAGTGGATCCTCCCGTCTATCCCTTCATTTCCTATTATTTGCTTTCGAGATTATTGTCAATCAGAAGCTTTCTCTTAACACGGTACCGGGACAGCAGCTCCACGAAAATGCTTTTGCTACTTCTATTATACTGATGGTGTGGCATTTCGTGCAAAAAGTCGCAGCGATGGTTGCGGTTGTTGCGTCTTGATCTGTGATTATTGCGATTGCGGCTGTCTATGCCCATGCTCATCCGTGTGTGACATATTAAAGTAAAGAGGAAAGCTCAGTTTTGCCACAAGCATAAATATGTATTGCTATATTCATACACACAAGAAAATAGATACACACATAGATCCTGTCTCTCATATCACCCTAACTAAGGATAAGGCACTTCCATACCTTGTCTGGCCATTTGTCACTTTTCAGCAGTTCAACATTTCCGGTTAAAAGTAATTTCTGCTTGTATCAGCATTCCTCGCTTTGAAGATTTTTTATTGCATATTATGGCAATAATAATGTGATGTGTGATGCATACACATAAAATACCTACATATACATTTACAACATCAGTCACAATATTAACAAAAAGTTCAAAAACCAGTTCCACTTCCATAAAACACCGGCAGAAATGCCTTTGATGGATGGCAAATGATAAACTAAATCCAAACTAAATCTGCATATTAACTTGAGTTTAAGCATATCTAAAAAAGTGGAACGAAATGGAATAACTTTTACTTCATTTTCCCTTTTTTATGTCAAAAGTTGACTGCGATTGTGAAATGATCTTTTTTTATTTTATTCGCCTTGTTTAAAAAATATCGTCTATAATTCAAGCCGTCATGTGACTTTCATCTTCAATATCCCCATATAATAATGGTTTTTGCCAATAATAAAAAGCATTTTTCTTGAGTTGATATCAGATGGAAAATATGACATGAGAAACTCTTCGAGTTCCAGACACAAAAGGAGTTGGTAAGCGGAGTGTAATGCACTACACGCACACGATCAAATCAAATCCATGATGCTTCTATACTGCTGCTGTGACATTTCAAGCCAGCTCACGGGACGAGAGTGAGATACTACATCTCTTTTAACTTCAACTGCCAAAGGGAACAAGTCACGTTCGAACGTTTACAAACAAGTTGCGTGGCGTTTTTTCATGATTTCATGTTATGTTTCAAGTGCAAAATGTTATGTGCATGTGCTTTAGATATATATCTCTTTATTTTCCAGAAGAAAAAAAATCTGGCTAGCGTTTCTAAGAATTTCTTCCATACTACTGAAAAATCATATAAAAGATCTGTTTTATACAGCCACAGATGCGTAACTAACCGTCTCTCAATCTTCTTATATCCATTCGTCTCATGTCGCAAGAAAACCTCCACTTTTTTTCTTTTTGGCAATCGCCAATATCATCTTTATTTTTTTTAGAAGGATAACCATAAAAAAAAATCTCATTTTTACAACTTTTTGACTTCTTCGGATGATGATGAAGACGACTGATGTTGATATGCTGTGATGTTCACATCCATATTCATTTCTACTTACTCTTGACATCGTCTGGATAAATCGATTCTGAAAACGAATGTTGTCGTCACTCCTCAAGATTTGCGTTCCTGTCAACAGATCTATGTCATGTTCCTGTTATGTCTCTGTCATGCAAGTGTTTCTACTCAGCCAAAAAATAGTAAAACTGCTGCATTCATTCGCTCCTAGTATACAGTATGCATTCGTGGCCGTGGTTCCTCTACAAGTCTTTTGAAATACTGTCTGCCTGTTTCCAACTTATTATTTGTAAAAGATGCATGGGCATGGACACCAACAACACGATCAATTTCATTTATGTCATTTACGTAAAACCTGCTATCTATATTTCTGCTGAAAAATTGTTCGTGATTATAGTCAGCATAATAAAATAGACTCCCTTTCCAGTATCAGCATCGCAAATGGACACGGGTGAAGCGATGCAATGCTTAGGAAAAATGATAACATACTAACGCACTGTAACAATCACGCAAGCTTTGATGATATGCAAATCCACAAAATGTGGAACTTAAGATGGGCGTTAATAAAAACCGTAAAAGTATATTCTCTCGCAAGGGTAGTAACAAAATAGCATTGACATACTACATGCTAATCTTAAATCCTTACTATTTACAACATTACAACCCTTTCTACATGTACGTATTCAGCAGGAAGCCGAGCATGTTACACAAGTGATATTAATATTCTCTTTGGGCATCGCTTGTCTACTGATTCATATTTTTTCTCGATAAGTCAGCGTTTGACATTCTATTTATTACTTTTCGTCTCTCGTGTATTTCGTAAGAGAAGAGAACAAATGGGTAAAAAAAGTGTTTGAGTGTATAAAGTTGCCCTTTGTTTTTGCTACGTGTCCATATTGAAATTATTATTCATACTCACTTATAACTTTTTGATGTACTACGTGGATATGAATAAATAAATAATTGAAAACATGGACTTGCATACTTTTCACAGAAACTGTAGTCAGCTTCGGCATGTCACGTAAAGTGTAGCGTTGTTGAGTGCTTCATGCTGCTGACCGCTGGGATTTCAAAACACATACTCCCTAATTTAAAAGTTTGCCTTTCATGTCAAGTAAATTTTTCTCCGATGATGATGATGTTTGTGATGGCTTGCTGATGATGTGACATGATTCCCTCCTTTGCTACTCCTACTTCAATAACAACAACAGTGAAATATCTAGGTATGAACGCAATGGGGAAAGTTTTGATGTACAGCTAGACACCAACCATGCTATATAATCAGAAAAGGATGAGAGTCATACCCAACCCCTCCCTTCCTTAAGTCTTCCGTGCAAGGTAAATAGCAAAAGGTACAAAATTAGCGGGTTAACGTGTTGACATGAGTAATAACAATAATTTTCGTTTCTCTCCGTTTTTTGATAAACTTATTTTCATGCAACGATAGTTTGCACTGGGAAGATAATCGTAAATACATAGGGTAAGCCCTTGCCTGCGTAGTATATTTATGAAACGAAGTGGATGACGATCTAGAGGAGTAAAGGGATTGGTTTGGTTTTATGCAATGTACATACAAAAAGTCCAGCAAGTAATTGAAGAACTTGTTATTTATTTGGTCAACAAATCTCCTTCACAATAAAACGCTTCCATGCATGCAGCCCAATAAATATTGCATCATGACGGTTTTACTACAATAACATTTAACTTATGATAACATTTACAAGTAAAATATAAAAAGAACATAACAGCAAGCTATATACATAGGTTGAACATACATATTTTGCAATCTCTCAAGCAAAAAGCGTTATCAGCGTAGAAGCGGAATTCATAATAAAAAATAAATATAAAATATAAAAAATTCAAGTAGACCAACCTGTATGTTTTGGATGAGCTGTTGACATGCGATCGGTGGGACTTCTTTGCTGATAGACACGACAACATCTTCGTATCCTCCATGCTCATTGATACTGACATGGGACTCCCCCACTGAGGAGCATATCAGTATTAGTGCGAATACAAAAAAGAGATGATGAAGAGGAGAGCATATGCGGCTTCTGCTGTTGTTGTTGATCATGATGGCGTTTCCCCTTTTGCTTCGAGTTCTGATTCTATGTATACCAGTAGTTTCACTGGTATGTTCACTGTAACTAGCACTAATGCAACTACAACTTGTGATGATACTACTGTCCTTCTGACACATTTTGATGTTTGCGTTTCTCTCCTTGTTTCTACAATCCCAGCTA
Organism: Entomobrya cf. arborea Gr-Col-00668; assembly: GCA_034699025.1. Classification (NCBI taxonomy): domain Eukaryota; kingdom Metazoa; phylum Arthropoda; class Collembola; order Entomobryomorpha; family Entomobryidae; genus Entomobrya; species Entomobrya cf. arborea Gr-Col-00668. Next base: position 6,121 of record JAQIWN010002064.1, read on the forward strand.
CTGCGACCTAATGTAACACTACTTAGCTCCATCTTAGCAAATTAAGTTAAATGTATAGAGTAAGGGATCATAAAAGGTCCAATTAGAAGTTGTAAAGAAGTACATTTGACGCTTTATGCTATATTTCCTTTGCACGCGCAAATTACTTTGCTTTAATCAAAATTAAATTAGTAAAGTAACGCAGCCAAGATCACACACAACAACTGTCTAACTCTCTCATATTTTATACATTTGCGGTTGTTGTTTGTAGGTCTAATGTATATTCCTTCGAAAATTATACTCCTGTCTGATTTACCGTTCCAAGTTACTTCCAGCCGAACAAGTAGAAATAATATAGTTACTTTTCTCTGCTTTAGTGCGATAAATTTTATAGGTATATGTTGTGGCTTATCCAATGTATGTTTGTCACACTTGGATGATTACTTTCCTTTCTGTTTTGAAGTGATTCACTTGAATGCTGCTTAACTCCATTATAAACTCTAAGTCTGTAGTCTATGCAATTATTTGCTATGATAAATTTTATCCTGTTTGAAACAGATCGACATTAATGAAGTTACTAACACATCTAAAGTGAGAGAGAGAGAAAGAATAAAGGAAAAAGGATGAAGTAGCTACGGGATCCTTGTCCTTATACGACGCTTTGTTTTTGATCTGTCAGAATAAAATAATCTATTGTAAAAAGGGTTGTGTCTGTCTGCGTCACATACATACATACACACAAATATTATTATAACTTACACGTTTCGTTTTATACTTGTAAATTTATCGAAGAATTTCTATTCCTACAACAATATTGAGACTCTTTGGCTCACTGAAGTCACTGTAGCGTTTCACTTGAACAAAAGTTACTGTTTCACTTTCACACGCTTTTTAAGCATCAGTCATATTACTTTACACTCTTGTGACACATATTACACAACGCAGTCATATTATATCCGGGCATCTATATTTGTATGGTAGTCAAAATGTGAACGATAGACAAAAAGTGAAAGAGAGACTGTTTGACTTGTCACTGAACTTTATGCATGTCTGACTGAATGATACATATTATTAGGCAGAGCGACAAGAATGTTCTGCTTTTATACAAGACAGATCAGATATACAACACGTATGGGCATACGCATATACTGTAATAGCAATGTTATTAATGCTACTTAGCGTAAGTAAGTAATGGATGAACAAAGCTCTGAAACAAATCCCTTGGTTTCATTTGTCTCTCTTGTCCTGGTACTCCACGGCAGCAGGTCCTAGGCTTTTTACCACTACTACCGTATATCCGTATCCTTTTCTTCTTAGAAAAAACGAGTTTCTCTCACTCCAAAACTCCAGTAGTTCAGCTCAGCTCTCTTTCTGTGTAAATAAACCAAATAGAGACACCGTTATACTATTACACAATCCCATTTTAAAAGCTAAAAGTTGCTTTCACTTTTACTCAAAACTACTATAGACAATGTCAGCAAACGCTTATAAGTGTACTATTTCTCCTCCTTCCACACTCTTCTTCTATTTCCACCTACTCAAATAAGTTACGCTGGATCTAAGTTTGAGAACCTTTGTGTTTGTGTATACCTACTTATTAGACCATGTACCCACATTACTACATAAAGAAGAAACAGTATACAGCACACACCGTCGTTCGTTCATGCTTCACTCGTTCAAACACTCCTTCTCTCTCTGCTGCTGCTCTTTCCTTGATCAGGTTAATTGTTAAAGTTGGCAAATAGTTTGTAAAACGGCTTGTCAAATTCTATCCACATCCTATACATTACCACCACCGCGACTACTTCTATAACCATTACTAGACTTCAAACACACAACCATAATACTAAAGCCGCTTTTCTATTGCTGTTTTACTGGACAAAAAATAGTTTACTATATAATAATGTGCATACAAGTCACAACAATATTTTTATTAAGAAAGCAGTAAGATATAATCAAACCTCGCCTTCTTCCGCTTTCTAGTTAATTTTCTTGATTTTCTATTTATGTCATCTAATACCAAAATTGAACAGCATAAAGTAACAGTGCATGTTTCTAAAGTGTGTGATATGTGAGCAGGGGAGGGGATAACCAAAAACTACAAAACTCGTTTTTATTATTAGGTATACATAATTTGTGGCCAAAATGCCTTTTTCTTATCACAACTGATAAATGTGTACATATACCATATAGAAAAACTTGATTTGGTAACGTGTATCTTTTTACCCCGGATATACCATTGCTTTTTTTTTGTTTCAGATAGATCATGAGAAAAAAAGGCAAGAAAAAAGGTAACAATCCAGCCCTGTCCTTGTTCTTTTTTTACTCCTTCTTTTTTTAGCTTGTTACGTTTGACCAACTTTCCGTATGAAAAGTGAAAGCTTCTTTCAGTCAGTTACGTTAAAACTATATGTTAACTTAGTACATGTTGTTTTCTCTTTATGCTTCGTTCAACCGCCTGACAGCTTGCCTGCTGTTCCCTTGTTTTGGAAAGTATTGTGTTGTAAAGTAAGGCTCGACTACAAGCCTTTTTCCTTATCTTTTACTTAAGTTCAGTATACAGCACACAATAACAACAACATCATGATACTCGTTCAGTCATAAGACGGTATTGTACGAACAAACAAAAAAAGTTACTGGATTCGATAAAAAAATAACAATCCACCAGTAGCTTTTTATTCTATAAGTGTGAGTGAGTGTTCTTTCCCATATGCGTATGTTGTGTGTGTGTTTACCCTTTTTTTAGGTGAAAGCGATGAAGAAGATGATGATGATGACGATGAGCCAATACGAAAATGAAAATGGTACGATGATGAGGGTTAAGTTGTTCTTGAGCTCTTTCAGTTTTCTCCACTTTTCTTTTCCTTTCACTCAACCCAAACTATAACCATAACCTGGCAAGTTTCTTTTTTCTCCTCCATGTGCTTCTCATATATTTTTTCTTCGGTTGTCAATTTATAAAGAATAGTGGTGGTGAGGGGTTGTGTGTGTAGTGTGTGCATGATCGTGGTATAGTCAAGAATTCTACATGGTATGTGAAGTTTTTTCTTATTTACTAGCAAAAAATGCTTGTCTAGCTTTGCTTGGCTGGAGAAAGTCCATAAATTTGATTTCCGTAAAAGGAATGTACACAAAACACACTCTGGAAATGTTAACTGCTGGTTGTACATGCTATAGTAGTACCATTACTTGTTCTCCTGCTGTCTCTCCAGTCTACCATTACTTCCTTCTTCTTGGTGGGCAATGCCAATGTTAAAAGAAAAAAATGTATTGGCCCAACTTAAAACAAGGAGTCCTTTCTCTTGTCAAAAGAGTAGCCCCCAGTATAAGGCATTGCACTCTGCACGAGGAAAATTTATTTTCTCTCACAAAAGAAATCTGCCTTAATTCTAACAAGTTGGCAAGTATAAAGCTGTATCATGAAATGAGTTACTACTTCAAAACGGACGATAATAATTCCTCAAATTCAATCTTCCGCCTTGGTACATCTCACACATTTTCTATATGACTATATGGACAGTGGTCAAAACTTTTTGTAGATGACTTATACCGGAAACTCAATCACTCAAGTAGCTGGAAAACTTTAAACAGTGGGAAAAAATGCTCATTAGTTGATTCAGTGACATTTCAGCATTAATGAAAAAGGCAGGCAGAAGAGAGGCACAACAAAGTGAACATTAGAGATTAGACAGGTATACAACAAAAAGGTTGGCGTGACGTAGTTTTCTTCTCTCTAAAGAATGCGTTTACTCCTTTTGTACACTTTGTATTTTACTCTCAAAAATTTATCCATGTCCAGACTAGTTTTCTTTTTGTGTTTTGCACGTTTGCCCCTACTTTTTGTCGTTTATTTTTTTGCTTTATTCTTTTACTTCTTCTTTCTACTTTGCTATTTTATTTAATCCTTTTCCAGCTGACATTTTGTTTTTCTTCTAGGTGGCTGCTTTCACTATACTTCTTTCCTACTTATGTCTTATTTCTCTCTGGAGTCGCGTAACCAGACTTGATTGTAGTTGGTTGACGTGTGAGTGTACGAGAGTTCACACTGAGAGAAAAATATGTAGGATGAGTTAGCACATTTCTGATGATGATGATGTATATCGGATGCCACCACCGCTAGTAAAACCCAGCTATGAAGAGAATGAAACAAAAACGAAGAAATGTGTCTTTCTGCGTAGTATTGTGTATGTACATAATGTGTGGAAGTAGAAAGAAAAAGTGTTAAACGAACTAAGAACAAGCTCTGGTGTGTCTCTCAACTCACCACTATACCACACACACCGACAAACACGCATCTCAGCACTAGTAATAATACCATTCAGTGGCCAAAGAAAAGGGGTCGTAAATCGTAACGTTTTCCTTCTTTTTTTTACTTTACTTTACTTCTACACTTTCTCCGTCCTGTCGCCCGTATTATTGCGACTCTTCGTCTTAGCCCAGTTCTATTACAATTTTTGCGGAATGGGAAAGAAGTAAATGTGTTGTTCCTTACTTATATTCATATCATCTTATTATGATGTGTGTCAGCTCTGGTATATCTGCACTACATTCTATATAAATATGTGATATGATATGATATTTTGTGCTCATGTCGCTACACCATCATCACATTAGTTATCCAGTGCCCTTTTTCTCGGTTTCTTGGTTCGTACGTTTTCAGAATAGTAGCAGAATCAAATAAAGGGCTAACCAAGTTATAATAATAGCAGTATGAAGATGGTAAATATATGGCGTTTATATTACATCATACATGAATACCTGTAGCATAAGCTGTTCTGTTTTGCTAGAGTAAGAGAGAAAATGTAAAAGTACATTTATATTACTTGGAACGACTAACAAAACGACGAGTAAAGTAAGTGTGAAGAAGGAAACCGTAAGAGTAGCTAATTTAATTCACTTCATGCACTTTAAGCTTTTATTTTTCTTATAAGACTACCACTATCACTAGTAGTAATAGTAGTAGTAAGTCAGTAGTCAGTTGTCGTTGGCTGTGTGACTGTGTGAGACGTCCGTGAGCAGTTTTCCTTTTTCCTGAACACAGTTTTTGTGTCTGCAATAATAATATTTGATATTGCCCTCGTTTTCGCACACACATACCATACAACGTTCCTATATTAATGCTTTTGCCAGAACAACCAAGCCAAAACCGACCTAAGGAGTGCAAGAGTCCCTTTAAAGTGACATCTCCGTATTTTATACATGTATAATTTAGAAAAGACGTGATCTTTGTGGTAATTTTAGCATTTAAGTGTTTCTGGTTTCATTCACTCTAGCTTGTCTCAGTAATACAGTTAGTAATGCGTACATGTGCGGATGACATATGTACTACATGAGAGTATTATGCATATGCAATCTTCTTTTCCAGCTTAAAAGAGACTACAGAAAGGAATTACAAACTTTCTTTTAAACGATCACGAAGATGCCGGATATCTTCAGAAGAAAAGTAAAAACGACCAAGTCATTCGACCTATTTTTCCATGTTACTTTTTACAGTAGAAAACTGGATCACAAAGAAAAGTGATAGATGCACTTTCTCTAAACTCTATCCTTCTGTTGAATGAAAAGTAAATGGCTACATCATGAACGCAGTATATAAACTACGATATTACTTTTTCTGCATTTATTATGAGAATTTGGTTCAGGTCATCACACCGTTTATAATTATACATCCATACATAAATGTATAAGCACACATGTATGTATGTAACTTACATTAAAGATAGACAAGAATGCAGAAAAAGTTCACTACTCTGTCTGCCCGCTTGTCTTCACATTTTGTCTACGTGCTTGTTTTTGCTTTTGTTACCTTTTGTTGCGTTGTTTATAGTTGTACTCCAATAAGTCTACTTCATGTTCACTTCTTTTCTTATTTGGCACCTTATTAATCACTTGTCTATTCTCTTGTTGTGTTATAACACCCAGAAAATTTGGAGTTACTACAATTATAACTTATACAACAAGAGCATCTCCTGGGGCAAGCTTTTCTTTGTTTTCTTCTCTCGTAAAAACAAAAGTATTCACTTAAAGGATGCTTATATCGTACATATAAATTTGAACTTTGGCTAGTTATTATTACGTTTCGTTCTCCTTTGCTACTTTTGTTTTCTTGCAATAAATGTTTGTGGTAGTAAAGTATCCAACTGTCCAGCTGTTTCCTCTTTTCCACGTCCACATAAGAACCACTCAGTAAATTTGTGCTTGTACGCGACAACTTTACGTAAGTATTGCTTTCACTGTTCTTGTGTAGGAGAAAAGTCTACCAGGAGCTGTAAAACCAACCTGGTTAAGTGTATCTTACACAACGCACAGATGCAGATATTTGCATAAAGAAAAGTTTCCTACGCTGCGATCTCCTTGAAAATATCACTTGAGCAGTGCACCAAAAACAACAAAAACAACAACTTTTAGTTTTCACGTCTTAAACTGTGGATGTGGATATTCTGTTCCTTCCACCTTGTATGTACTTTTTTACTTGTTCCTTTTCTTTAACAATGTGTAAGTGCTTGAGATTTACTTGCCTCCTTGTATTACGGTTACAATGTGGCTGCAAATAGGGGAAAGGAGTAGAACATTAAGAGATGATATACTGGCCCTCTTATTGCTTTGGATGCAAAGAGCTCTCTTATAGATTTCACTTCTTAAAACAAAGATTAACTCCAAAACTGCTTCTGTTTCTTCTGCACTGGCAATAATATCAGTAGCCACATAAACGAACAACCCAAACACAGTACTTTTCTCTGGATCACAGCTGAACAGAAACTCTCGCTTTTTAGTTCTCGCACAGTAAACTGAATGAGTCCAGTAAAATGAATAGAGAAGTGGTGGAAACGAGTTTAACACACCAAAGCCAAAAGTATGATGTCGCGAAGATGACGATAAGAAACAATAATAATAAACTATTACAATAGCACTGGTGCGATATACACACTTTACGCACTTGTAAAAGAGACAATAATATTTTACAGGGGAGAACTCAATGAACGAGTTATTGTTTTCTTGTATTTTGTCGTTTTCCTGTTCTTCTATTATTATTATGATTCTATTATTGTCTCAACTCGAGTATACAAACACACACAGGGAGTTGGACAGTCACTTTTATTCATAAACATCTGAAAGTAATAGTGTATGTGTATTGAGTGTTGTTGTTATTATTACTACTTTTAATATAACTGCTTTTCTTTTGGTGGCGATGCTAAAAGAGATGCTTGGTTTTCTTGAGTTTCCTCTTCCGCTCTTTTGTCACAAAAGTAGGATTACCGAACAAGAAGAAGCAGCACTCGACAAAAACTTACTCTTTATTCTTTACTTTATACTTTCATCAAGAGCCTCTTCTCTCTCTTGCTTGCTTGCACAGTGTGTAATAATAATATAATAATAACCAAAGTCTAATGAAACAATAAATCTATGTCTGCTCAACTGAAGTGTGAGTTGAGTGAGTTCTTTGGATGATGATAGCGATGATCAGTGGGGAAAGCAGAATTAATCTTGAAGAAACCCTTTTACGGGATTTTTCCTCAAGTTGTAGTTTTGTTAACTTGGTACGAGGAAAAGTAAATTGCCGAAAGTTTAAGATGAGCAATGATGACTTTTCACTCTTTCGGTGTTTTTGTAAACAAATTCACCACAGAAAAATCAATGTTTTCTTGTGGTACACATAAATAAGCGCACAAAAAACTTTTTTCCTGACAAGGTCTTGTTTATCGCTTTTTGATCGAATTTGTTTTCATCAAACCGTGTAGTAACTAATTAGTTTCGTCTCTTTGAAATATTATGCACGAACGAACCCAAGTCTCCTTTATGATTATTACAATACACACACATATAAAAATCTTTATCCTTGTCTTAACTGTTTTTCCTCTCTTCGAAATAAAAGATTTTAGGAAGTATATATTTTTTTTCAAGCACACGTTTTCTTAGTGTATTAAAAGAGGACGATATATCCTATTTATTCCTTATTGTTGTGTTCCTTTTGGACAGACGTTAATGAGACACGTATTAATGAGAGTTTAATTAGCCTCGGGTCCAATCACGAAAGACGAGACGAGTAGGACCTTTTAGCAGGCATGTAAGTATGTTGATCAATGTTAATAAAAATGCATAAGAGAAAAAAATGCGTTTTCTTCACTTCACTACTCAACTCACTCCTGCTGTCTATCTTTCTTTGAGAAAACAATGAGGGGCGAAGATGGACTTGCTTGGTTGCATTAAATAAAAAACACAATGGTCACAATAACAGGTAAAAATATGCAATCTGATTTTTTTCTTAATGGTGTTGATTATTAGTGTATCTGGTGTGAATATATGCAACTGTTTTAAAAGTATTAATATTAATTTTCTGCCACTCAGTCCAACGAATATAATGATAATAATAAAGCTTCCAATTTTAAAAAGTGATAAAAACAACACGTTTTTTGTTCTTTGTATTTCTCATGTGATGACAGTTCCTCTGATGTAAAAATGTTTTCGTAGCCGTTGATGATTATGACGAGAGAAGCGTCTACTGACAATAACGACCCAGTAACTGAATCTCACAATAAAACCGGCACGATTTCTTTTTATACAGCAGCAAGTGTATTTCTTTAGTTCTCTGTTCTGTCCTGTCTGACTGAATGATGTTTTAAGAAAATTGTTATCCGTGTATTATGTAGATTACTCCAACAACAATAAAGGAAAACTCGAGGCGAGAAAGTTTTATAAAAAGAAGTTAACTTGCAGATTCTGAGTAAAAATGAAAACGTGTATCGATTCTGATAAACAATATATCGATATTTTGATCGGTAGATGACGATTTTGATTACTTTGATGATAACAATAATCGGATATCCTCAAGGTAAATTGTTTGCACGACTTTTTTGTATATTTGTCTTCACTCGCAATCTCTTCTCTTTCTTCCTTACTCCCAAAATAACACACCTTGACTGAACAATCAGAAGACAATGTATCATGAATTGCCAGTGCAAAGTAACAAAACACTTTTTAGCGAAAATATGAATATTAATAACCAATTGTGTAAAAAAAAATTCTTCACATAAAAACACTACACATGTAGTAAATGTAAAATGTAAACGGGGTGATTTATTAAAAAAGAATTCATTTACTTTTTCTACCGTTCTGCTTTTATATAGCTTGCTTGTTGAATGTAAAGCAAAGCTTTTTCTGTTACTCAAAAAAAAACAGAATGACGACCGACATAGACCTCCGCTCACGACAAAAGCAGAACGTGGACTGAAGAGCTCACCACTGTTTGACTAGCTGAAGAACTCACTTCAGGTTAACTTACCCCTATGCCACTGCCAGCGACTTCTTGTTGGTACGCTTTACAACATATTGCAGTTCTTCAACAGCATCGCCAACATCACCTCAAACTTGTTCACTTGGTTTATCTATGCACGCATGTTAGAGTATATACGGCATACACACAACAATGTGACATCACACACAGCAAAAGAAGAAAAACATCAGCAAACCACCCTCGCCTTTCATTTTTAGGTTTACTAACCGATCTGATGATGCTCTTTTTCTATGCAATACAACAATCAGGCGTGCTTCAACTTCTTTGCTCGCCGGTGTTGATCGTCTCATAAACCACCAAGACGAATTCTACTTGTTACCTGCTGAATCAGTGTGTCTGAACCAATGCATAAAAGTATTACATTTCTTTGGTCTTACGTGATGATGATGTTGCATCCACAAATTTTACGCATGATTGCATTTTTACATATATTATACACAGTGCATTTCACAATACTTGAGTGTACCTCCATGCGTATATATATTTCATCTATATCATCATAATCTTCTCATGATTTTTACACATCGGAAGTGACCAAGACCAATACACCGTGAACTTTTCAGAAATAATCTGACTCACTGGTCAGCAGCGTATTGGATATTGGATTACTTGTGATTTTTATGATCATCCTGAAACAAAACTGGTTTAAAACTTTGTGGTGTGTTGTTTATAGCAAAAATCTATCTTGCACAAAATAACTGAGTGTTTCAACTAGCTGGACTCTTGAACCTTGTAAGCCAATATATCACATTTCCCCTGACTCGACAGGTTACATTATCCACGTAGTTGACTGTTACCTACAGCGAGCCCACCTTTTAACACATTTAAGTAAGGTATAAAATATTATGCACATATGTGTACATATTCGGCAATCTTCCATAAAGCACAACAGCATGAAATCCTTTTGCTAAAAAAACTGGTCTAGACTTTCCAGTAAAGTGATCAAATGTAATAAAGGTAAAAAGACATAATACTCTTGACTGCAAACAGTGCTGTAGTTTGGTTGTAATGAAATTCTGAAAAGATGTCTTATCTCCAACTTGTTACAAGACCCAATGTATTATCGTCGTGTTGTCAATTTGTTAATATGTTTATAGTTGATGTTCTGTTGGTGGTGGTGAAAAAATGTAATGATTAGTTATAATGCACTTTACTGAATGCACATCCGCGAGCGTAAAGGGGAAAAGTATGAGTATACATATTTTATTTCGACTCTCTACCAGTTTATTACTCCACTGGCATTGACCACCAAAAACCTCTACTGCATAATAAAGCACTACGCTTATACCATTCATTATTAATAAGTTAACCATGTACTCGTAGTAGGTATTTATCCATATATTTTACGAGGCAACAGACTGCTGATGTTTTCCTCCCTCTTTTTTACACGCATCCATTGAGGCGTTAATATATTTATAGAGATACAATGTTGTGTAGTGCAACAGAGGCAAAAGATTTTTCATGTGTGAGATTTATTCCATTCCAAGGCAAGGTGTTGTTGTTTTTCGATATGTGCATACAAAAAAGCATATTCTTTTCTTTTTCTCTTCACCTCTCTTTTCACAGCTATCTTTTTTTCGTTTTCATCATAATGACTCGTAATGGACTTGAGTTTGAAGAAATTATTAGAGACCCACGACAGTGTGATCACTCTTTTCTCTATTTTGGTATTCACTTTATAAAAATGCGTTTGTTACATATTGTAGTCTTACACTGACTTACCACTTTGTTTGTTTGTACACATAAAAATCCAAATGTGTATTGTTGATTGAGTGCCAAAAGCTATAATGTAATCTTTGTGCATGCATGAATTATAATAATATTCTTCATCATTGCCTACAAGAGCTTTCAATAATACAATTTGTAAAAATGGTAGGTAGTTTTTAGGAAACATATGTGTATACATGTAACATGTAATATGACTTTAGAAAATGAAGTTTTTAAGGTATATCCTGTCTTAATTTTAGATATCCTTTCAGTTTTCAGTGTCGGTCATTTCAAACATAAATCATTCTACT
>JAQIWN010002065.1:0-17409 GCA_034699025.1 Entomobrya cf. arborea Gr-Col-00668
GTTGCATTTCTTCTAGCAAGTAAACTTGCTCCAGCATTGGGACTTAAAAGCTGGAGGGTATCTCTGTCAATATTTTTGATTATTCCTGTGACCACCGGAACTGCTTCACTTTGAAGCAGGTAATTAACCGCAGCCCGAATGTTTGAGAGGGTCCCTGACTGAATTAATTGAGCTGCTCGCTTTCCAACATAAGTCTGTGGTTCTGATAGAACTGTGCCGTTTGTAGTACCATTGTCAAATCTGCCGGAGCTGTAGTCTCTGATAAATCGGACGATCTCTCGGGTAGTACTTGCCGCCCTGCGGAAGGGAGTTGTGATGAAACTGAATTGACGGGAATCACGTTCGCTAGAAACATCAGGGTCTAGTCTGGGATCTTCTTGGGCTGAGATCTGGGAAAGACATGCAATAACGGTTTTAAATATGAGAATTCAAATTATTACCGATATTTTAAAACTTACGCATGGAAGAAGTACACTTGTAAGAGCTACGGTTATAATAATCTGTCTAGAAAACATTTTTAATTTGTATATTATTTGTTCCTCAAGTTTTAGAAGGTTATTAATAGATTGGAGTTCTACGAAAGAACTATTTCGTGCCGCTTCGAGGTACTATTTAATTAAGATTGATGGCAAAATCCCCTTTGCAAAAATCACATGGAATCCAGGAAATTACTCCAGCTTTGTTTTTCGACCTATTGACACAGTATGTGGTTATGAAATGTATAATATGTGCCTACTCTAAAATACCGTTGCGTTGTATGGTGATGTAAAGATGATTACATGTAGTTTTGTAAGTAAAACTGCAAGCATCAACCGTTATGTCATCATGTTCGTACCAAAAACACAATACAAACTTAACATAATTTTCCAATTAACCGGAACTTTTGGTGGCCACACTCATCATTACGTAATTGTGATGCAATTGTTTCGATTCGACCACACATGACGCGTATTCAATTAAGTAAATGATGGGAATATGGGAAATTAGTTAATAATTAATTAAATTACATAACTTGTTTGTTCAAAGAGCATTGAAATGGTTTTTATATAATAAACACTAATGACCCTGGTACGTTTATTTGGTAGTCAATGTTATTTTGATGCATGGAGTCCATGCATCAAAATAACATTGACAACCAAATGAACGTACCAGTGTCATTAATAAACACTACATTAAAAATAATCATTCATAGTTTTTAATTTTTAAATACTAGTAAAAAAGTAAAAAGGTGGGCGTGAGTCTGTCCCGGCCATCGTCAAAGGAGTTAAAAAGTTAGTTTAGGTATTTTAGCTAATAAATGGTTATCTTAGGCTCAAATTCATCATCTTCATTTTGGAAGCCTTGTACTCCGGGTAAATCAGTACTACTAGTAAGCTTATACGTTGTGGTTGTAGAGGTAGTTGTAGTTGTACTGGCTGAAGTGCTGGTCATCTGGTAATAATAGTTAAGTTGCAAATGTGGAGGGGGTATCGAGGTCGTTCGGGTTCTGTTTCTATTCCTATTCCTTGGCCGGCTAGTCCTATTGACAATTGTAGATGGTGATGATGACAGTATCTCTGTTGTTGGCTGTTGAACTAAAATTTCTCCCTCTGATTCCAGGTTTTCCTGAGGTTTTGGAGTTTTAGCCAATCCTTCCAGCTTTGTCAACTGGTCATATTCTTCTGGGAGGAGAACAAGGTAAAAATATTGCTTAGCATCATCAGTGCTGTTACTAGCTACATTGGCTGTGATAATGCTGTTGGAGTTGGTATCTTCAAGCACAACTTTCAGTTCGGCGACTGTTGGAGTAGCTGGTTTAGTTGTGGTCGTAGGCACCGTTTTTGGTACATTTGTAGACGTTGGCTCTGGAACTATCTCTGTTTCTGAGTCAATGGCTTCAGATGGGTCAGGTGTGGGGGCAATGGTAGATAGAGCAGCTACTGGAGCCTCAGGATCTTCCTCCGACTCGGCCGATGTGGTGGTAGAAGGCCGAGCTGAAGTGGGTGGCGGGAGAGGAGGAGCTGTTCGCGGGGACTCTGTTTCCTCTTCCGAAATGTCCTCTGGTGTACGTGTGGGTGTGAGCGTGGGGGCGGGTGTTGGTGCGGGTGTCTGTACCACAGCAGCAACTGTGACAGCGACAGGAGGAGATTCCGGAATACTTGTGGTGTGAATTATCAGTTGGGGCCGTGGTGGATTTAGTGGTGGTTGTGGTCGAGGTAATGGTTGTCTTGTCATAATTGTGGAGTAGCTTGGTGGTAGTCTAGAACTGCCGAAGAGAATATGTTGTATGTTTGGCGCAAGGCCTAATAAAAGACCAGACACACCTTCTCTCAAATTCCCTTCTGGAATGAAGGCAGTGCTTCCGACTAGAATTGGACGCACGTCTTGATTAAATAAGCCGTTGAGGATGTTGACGACGTTGGTGGCGGTGCCTGCTAATGGAAGTGCGCCATCATTTTCAGTATTTCCGGTGTTGGAAGGGTTTGTACCTTGTTGCTGTCGGGACTGCCTTTGTAATGCTTCAACTTCCCAGTCTTCCATCTGTAGAAATAATCAAAAGTTACACACGATTTTAACAGAATTATATCTATATCTTATAAGTTTAACTAATTTTTTAAAAAGTCACCTTACTGGAAAAACGTAGTATCGCATGGTTAAATTCCCATTCTGCATGATTGCTTTAGATTGGCACTGTAAATTTAAATAAGAGGCGAATGTTCAAAATTATGTAATCGAAGATTGATGGTTTCGACAAGCAGTGGTTATGTGGAAAATTTAAGCTAATTACCGGATTTATAAAGATGAAGAAAAGAAGAACGAAATGAATTGTAGCTAATTTCATTTCTTATAATAATTTAATATAATGGGATTTTTTAGAGATGTATTTAATGAATTCAGTGTGTTAATGCAATGAATAAGGACTCACTACACTGCCCACAATGATTTTTAGTCTTGACAAGAATTCTTAACTGCTTAAGACTTCTGCTTATTTTTTTAGGCATCCATGTTACATAATTATTAAGAGTATTCATTGGCATGAGAGTTTGGAACAATAACTGTACTGGTTGAATCTAACAAATAATTATGATGTTTTTAAATATAAACTGATAAATACATGTACGCATCCATCTATCTGCTTATTTATTTCCGATTTGCTTCCAGGTTGATTGACACCTTGAGTTGTCTTTTATCCCATTTTATTTACAGAAAAAATCCAGTATTCATGAACATACCACATGGCTATAATAATCTAAATCGATAATTGCATTGAAAATGAAAGCCGGCATTCTGTTCCAATATATGTAGCTTTTATATTCATACCGATGCCCAATGAGTAGTAAATACGGTCATGACCCTTGCGAAAAAATAGAATGGTTAACGAATAGAATCGATTCATATGTGGAAGTCTGCACCTTCCCCACCCAAAAATAATAATTTCGGATGTGCCATTACTTCTCTTCTAGAGAGTCCATTGTTGTCAGTCATTTAATCGTGTGTAATTTGTGAATTCACAGTGAGACTGGTGTTCAGTTATAATTTTTTATAATAAAAATACTAAATTAATACAAAAAATGAAGACGGAACAATTTAGAAGAATATTATTTTCATTAACAATTTACGTAAGATCATAAAAAATACAGGTTTTATTCATATTATATCACAAATTCTGGCACGCTTTCAATCAACTCATTTTTCCTTTAGTAATTATAATTATAATTTATACTAAAAAATCATAAACAAATCATTTTTTGTCTATACCATATTCACTTTTTTTAAACAGTTAATATCCTTTTACGGCGGTGGTCCCACCGGCACAATAGCTGCGGCAGTTCTTGGCAGAGCAGCGCAATTGAATATTACTCACCTTCACCTTGACCAACAACTAGATCAAGTATATCGATAATATGCTCATAATCCATTAGCATTATGACTTGAAATATATAATAACAATTTTGAAAACGATTTTTTGATACATTTGAAAAGACTCACGTAACATGTGACATGATTTACTGTTGTTGGCAAACGAAATGTGATAATGAATGACCTTGATTTTTTTTTTGAAGAACCAGACGGAAGCAAAGCCGGACCTGCCGTCACAACAAGCACCTGTAAATTCCTCAGGTTTACTTATGAAGGATAACTTTGCACGTCAAGATGTAGGTCAGGTGGGGGAAAATGTAGGGGATATAATTACAGGAGTTTTAGGTGGTGGACTTACAAATATATTTCAAGGAAGTTCAAGCTTTATACCTGATACTGATGTGAAAGGGA
The DNA here is from genome assembly GCA_034699025.1 of Entomobrya cf. arborea Gr-Col-00668. Lineage (NCBI taxonomy): Eukaryota > Metazoa > Arthropoda > Collembola > Entomobryomorpha > Entomobryidae > Entomobrya > Entomobrya cf. arborea Gr-Col-00668. The sequence continues at coordinate 4,252 of JAQIWN010002065.1, forward strand.
ATGTGGACTTTGTACTAAATAATGTTGCACCCCCTTTTGAAACTGTGATCAAGTATGGATTTAATGGATTGAAGAATTATTTTGGTATTGGACAAACCACAGTGAAAACGGTGGTTGTGACGCAGGCTCCGGAACAGCAGCTACTTCTTCAACCGATTATTTATGATAATGGAACGGTAGAGTATATACCGATATATTATAATGTGACGAAGAAACCGATTGTGTTGACTGTGACAAGTCCACCAGTGACAACGGGGACGTCATTGTTGGAAGAAATTGATGTGTCGAATATTGATGTTGAGAATAGTGGTAAGTTACAAGCTAGACGACGTTAAATATCTAAAATAGATTATTGTGCAATATACAGGAGTATAGATTGAACGGTCTAGTGGGAGAGCATGGTTGAGTTGAAAAAGCTATTAATTATCAAAATCTTGATCCTAAACTGAATTGACATATTGGCAAACATCTCAGTTAACTGATATTTTAGTTCGAAGTTTCATAATTAGTGTTATGTACACTTTCACGTATTTAAAACTGGATTTCTGATTTCAGTTGCTGTTTCTGTCATACAAAATTTACTGGATGGATCGATTGATAGGATAACAGGATGAGGTTATTGCTGCTTAAATCTGCAACTGTAAACTTAAGAAATGAGACAGTTGAAATTTTAAAAAAATACATGAAAATCACTTTAATACGAATAATATACTTGTTTTTTAGCATTTTTATTTTATTTTAAGGAATGCCATCAATTAAGATTATTATAACGAAACGTATTAAATATGGATGCTATTTCTTAACTATTGTAAGCTTGTACTGTCGTTCAAATAACCAAATACAGCATGGAACATTGACGTGAGACGGAATTATAATTTTGTTCACTTACTTCTGCACTGATTCTTGGCATCTGTGCATGCATATAATGTCAATCTAGTGTCGAACATTCTGTCACTGAATTAATGAAGCCAACAAAACAGATCATATTTCAAAATTTTCAAAAACACTATTCAATATTCATTTTGTGTGGATGACTATTGCGGGCAAAAAAACCTATCGTTTATATAACTATCATTTTACTAACCGATTCAAATTCTTTATGTCTTCCAAATCCACATGAGAAGCAAAAACGATACTCTGAAGCCATAAGTCATAACTGCCACACACAATTACATAGAAGGACAAGTCAAGATGAAGTCAATATTTGTTACAGTAGTATTAACAATTAATTCTGTAAGCTAGTCAGAGATAAAATATAAATTCAGGTGATTTGAAACAACTTGTTGAGATTCTTAACTTTCACTGTTTATTCATCATTTAGATTTACATTTGTGAAGCTCAAAACTCAGATGAAGAGGACAGTACAACAAAGCCAGGAGAATACAAGCTAAAGCCAAATGAAACCCTTCATTTCTTTCTTCTAGCGGTAAATTATACATTAAATATGGATAATTAAGTATGTCTCACTTTTTCGAGATTTGAAAGGCAGTGGTTTGATTTATATTGGATTAGATTCCGGATTCCGTTGCACAAAATCTTGAACGACAACAGGATTCCAAATACCGTCAAGAGGACACTGCAACGAACCCCTTAACATTCGCACAAACAGGCCAATATCTCGGTCAAATCATTCAGGGTGTTTTAGGGGGTGACTTTAGACCAATATTTGCTGGTAGTCTGGGCTTCGTAGAAGAATCCCAATCACAAGCAAGTCTTCAAAGGCTTTTTGGAAACATTGCCCCAGGTCTAAATTTGGCTCTGAGAGAAATATACACAAGGGCTCAAAATGCGTTAGGATTAGGCCAAAGAACAACACCTCAACCTGCAGTTCAAGCACCTGCACCTGTCGCTAATAATCAAGCCCCACCCCGCGTACCTATAATCCAACAATTTTTTAATAGAGCACCAGACGGTACGCAAATTAACCCTTCTGATTTCGTCGTAGTGCACGAGAATGGAAGTGGATTAAACAGAACAGTGATGGTATATTTTGGACATGATTCACCTAACCAGCAAGGTAATAACCGAAATCGTCCTTTGAATCTTCAAGCACCAGAAAGGGTACCTCCAACTTCAACAACATCTTGGCAATATGTACTGAACCAAATTAATAGCCAAACGACAACTGTAGAACCGTTGCCGCTGATAACTTTAAGGACCACTGCTGCACCAGCTGCGGCAGCAGTTAACAGTGGAGAGGATGAAGATGCAAAGAGAGACAGGTCATTTAGGAATGTCTAGACTTTTGAAAAAAAAATGCTGAATAATTTTTGACAATCGTCGAAAAATTATGAATATATTTTTTTGTTATGCATTACTTTAATGTAAATTTTTGAACAAGTCTTCGGAGTCAATAAAAAGTATTTAAAATAATTCTAGATGATGGAATTCCATTACATTGGTTCTTCCGTGTCTTAAAATATCTTTATTCCTTGTGCATAATTCATTTCATAGATTAAACGTTTCAGGGTTTGGGTCTTTTAAAAGACATTTGAAGCTTTAAGTTAATTTACCACTAATTGTGGTAACCGCCAGATTCAGGGTGCTGGTTCCAAGAAGATAAGTAGCAAGATGATACAATACAAACTGAAAACAACAAACTTCTTCGTAAAAATCATCTTGCAGGGACTGCTAACCGGCGACGACACACGGAAAGGTGAAGGTCTCATAGTCTCATTTTCATTAGTTAATTCAAATATGGAAATCTGCATGGGAGTTCATACGGTTGCTCAATAATACAACAGCTTCTGGATAATATTCGAGAAGACTATATAATCGTCTCAATCTCTTTGTCTCCTGCTGTTTCACAGACAGTCGCTCATTGTCAACGATCCCCAGAACAATCTAATTGAACGCTTGCACTTGCATAAACCCACCAGATGCTCATATGCCGAGTGCCGATAGGCCCCCACGATATTATAATTGTTTGTCATGAATGAATAACTGAATTTCTAATTCCAATGAACGTACTTGCCTTTCCAAATTGCTAAAAATAACAATATGTTGGAATCCATATTATGTAATCATCGTTTCCAGAAATACTGATTAATAATCTTATTTCTCAATTTTTTGCTTGTCTTGTCAGTCAACGAAAAAGTAATTATTGCCTTTTGACATGCGTTTTACTAGTTTTTAACTGTATATTATTGCTTTTATGACATTGAAGGTGTCAGCCAGAACAAAAATATTTCACAATCTTAACTGTTTTTATGGTAGATCACATAGAATAAAATCAAAGATATTTTCGAGTTTCCAGTTACTTATATTGTGATCTACGACTAGTGTGATTACTTGCGACACTTGCTACTCAAAAGCATCATTAGAAGAGTATAAGTTATTATTACCAATTTATGTTGTAATTATCTAACTGTTACTGTGAATCTCTAAAAAAAATAGAAACAATGAAGACCATAACTTCAGTTTTGACTGTTTTATCTGTATTTGCGGTAAGTTGACATCACAAATAATTGATTAGTGACGATTGGGGTAAGGTGAGATAATTAATAAAAATATATGTACGTCGTTTCAGGTAGTGAACTCATATCCAGCAGAAGAACAAAATGAACATGTAGATATAATTAGTTATGATGATGCCAAGATGCACTTTTTCGTAGTAATGGTAAGTTAGAAAATGAATAACTTCAGATAATGTGTCTAATCAACAATTGGGTTTGTTTCATCACTTTTTTTAAATTTCAGGTTCCCGAAACATCAGTCCAAAAATTAAAAAAGGTTCGAGCAAGGCAAGATGAGGGCGGAGAAATAGTCACCGAAACAGGTGTATACGTCGGTCAAATCATTAGTGGTGTATTGGGAGGCGACGTACGTCCCATTTTTGCCGGAAGTGCGTCATTCATCGATGAACCCGATGTACAGCAAGGTGTCAGCACAATCTTGGCTAATGTTGCCCCCTCCCTCAATAACATTTTGAAGGGTTGGGTAAGTCGTGTTCAGACCGCACTTGGAATCAGCACAACTGCCAAACCTGGTTCCGTTGTTCTTGGTGCTAATAGTACACAAGCTGGAAATGGCGATGCTCCTTCCAATGGTGTCGTAGTGGGTCGTCCTATTCGTGTATCCCAAGGGTCTAGATTAACGCCTCAGCAACTTGCTGCCGCCGCACAGCAGCAACAGCAGTCCCAAAATGTTGCACAGGAGCTGTCATATATTCCAGAGAGGATAGCTGGATCTAATGTAATTTCTGGAAATGATCTTTATGGACAAACGACAGTGGAACCATTACCTCTTATCAACTACAAGCCAGGAGGGGATGGTGACGATGAAAATGAAGAAAGTTTTTCAGACTCAAAAAATAAAGTTAAAAAAGCGTAATGAATTAGGAAGGTAAATAAACGAAATGGAAAGAGCGTTTCTTGTGAACAGAATTAATTAATTATTGTAATTTCTAATCAAAGTAATTTGTTAAAATAAAGTACAGTAACTAACTACAAAAACATTGATAATGTGACCATTAGCTACATTTTTTGCACAAGTTTGCTCGCATACGTGGCTTCCCCAAAAATTACCAAACCTTTTCCTACTACGACTTGGCTCCTCTTGGCACTTGACTAGCAGCGCTAGATAAGCTAGTTACAACTCTACAACCAATGGCTATTTATGGCAGTAAGGGGGTTATCAACGGGCTAAATCACTAGAATTTTTTTTATCCAATACTATTGAATATGTGACGCGAATACTGCTGAAAATCAAAAATAAACAACTTTTTCCCTATGTACCGCTTCCGTTGTTCAGCGGTACATAGGAAATATAATTGGTGATATATTTGATTCAGGCCGACAAATTTCAAAAACTTGATCCAAGCCAATGTAAAAAATTTTGAGTTGCCATGGAAGAAGTATACATAAGTATATGTATATAAAAGGTAAAAAAAGGGCTAGGTTTTATTAAAATTTCACTCAAGTTTGTTTTACACTTCAAAATTTAAAAATATGTAATTTATAAAATATAAAAGATTTCCTCTAAAGCACGGGAGGATGGAATAGTTCCCATAATACATAATATATTGTCACACGTATATATTTTGGTAACTATGAAATTTTTGCCGTTTCAAAAAAAACCTGCTTTGTTCGCGTAACCTAATGGTACGTGGATTTGGATTTCGAGACCCTAGTACCTAAATACCTATGGAAATCATACCCTATCGGGTCAATTTTCTCGGAAACGATGTCGCTGTCAGTCCCCAGAACAGTATTGGCACTACGAAAGAAGTTCGTAGTTTATTATTTAGCATATATCTTGTTCCTTTTTGCATGCCTACGGGGGATTTGGTGTACACAGTTACCATACGAGGACTGCTTTGATAACCTAAACTCGATAGTAACAAATTATAATAGCTAACCAAGCAAAGGTATGATATATGTATGTATTTGCTACATTCCCAAAATTTGTTTGTTGGGCACAAAATCGGCGATTTGGGGGAAAATCGCCATTCCATCAATCAATTTAACATACAAACTTCTTCAATATGCTTCTTATCAAAAAAGTAACTGCATCTTTGTAATCAGCGTACTTCATTTCATAACCCCTATTCACATTCACAAATCTTTACTCATAATAAAACTAAGTCGAATATTAAATTTAACACACCATTCATTAGAAGCACATTACACTATATTCCAAGCAGACCATAGTCTTGGGTTATCACTATTATGATTATATTATCTATTTCTCACACAACCATCACATTTCCAACACATAACCATCTACAAAGGAAATCTCAGCTTGGTCATGTATTTTTTGCAATCAGTTAGAAGGTTTGCCTATATTATTATATGAATAATTGATTTCATGTGTAGGTGAAAGTCTAAAATAAAATAAAAACAGGAAAGTATGTAAAACAACCTGAATATAGAGGGTTGGTAAAAAGTAAGAATCAAGTGCCCTCCATAGATGCGTTCTCACACATGGAAGCATCATTAACTTACTATGAATTTGACCGATATTCTGTCTTACTAATTTTTGTTTTGCCTTGTCATTGTCCTTAGTTTCAATCATTTAAAAGTTTAAGTTGTAGGGTTTTACATTATATTTATATTCAAGTCATAGTATATCAGACACATAAACTTCGTACGAGTATAAAATAAACCAATCCAGAAAAAGTGTTGAAAAACATGCCTACGCGTGGTTGGTAAAATGTATGAAACAATGTCTCCCGTAGATGCGTTCTCACATATTACAATGATGAAATTTTATTAGGCTAATGAATGTGAAATCATGATTTTAAGTTTCTTGAATGGTTATTTTGGAAATCATAACGTTGAATTTGACATTGAAAAATCGAAACCAGATACCTACATCATATTTTTTATCACATACTGCGGTTTCGAATAGTCTCTGAATCCTAAATAACTAATCCTCTTTAACTAATTAAGGAATTCTAAAATGCTAACCTGAACCTGAGTAAGTTAAATAGGACAAAGTGAACCTGTGAGTGTCGTGAATAGATTTTTCTAATTCAATAGCAAGTGGCAAGTACTGACACTTCCACTGCCACAATATGTGAGAACGCACCTACGGGGTGGCCGTGGCCTTGTTTCATACTTTTAGGAATGTTTTTTGAACTTTTTCTGGATTGAGTTATGTATAATTTTTTTGCTTCCAGATGTTTACTTTACTGCTGCATGCTTAAATTTTATATTTTTAAATTATCACGTATTATCATTGTTTTTACAAAGCGAATTAATAAATGATGATGCATACTTGGAGGAACAATTTTTTTTTACTAAATATAATATATATCAATGGATGCATATCATATCATTAGTAACGAGTTGAGCCTGGTTGTACAACTGGCTTGTTTGGTCTTATGCTTTAGTTTCTTTTTTAACTTGCCATTCTCCTTAAGAAATATGACTGTCAATGTGGTCTGGGATCATAGGGTGATAGAATGTTTACTTTTAGTCAGATTCGTGACACTTTCAATGAATTTTATATTAGGTTGGTACTATATTATGTTATTTATACCTAATTCCTGGGGAAAATTCGCATTAAAAATAAAAAGCGTAACCAATATGCTTCTACTTGATAAAGGTGAAAGACAAGAATATGTATTTATTAAACGATTTATAGTTTACATAAATAGATCCTATCCTTGGCGGAAATGAAACTAAACATGCAATATTAAAAGCATTTTTATTGAACTATAGGGGTGCGTATACATGTAACCGTTAAAGCATGTACACGAGTCATAACTTCCCCTTCAAACTGAAGATGACCGAAATGACGTGGACATTTGGTATCATTTTCTTTTGGCACTTTAAACGAAAGAGTTGAATGTTTTTTTGGTACTCACAAAAGTATTATTTTTAACTTCGAAAATGACTACTAATATTTCTACTTCCGGTGTGAATCAAAATTTCGAGTTAGTTGATCCGGTTAAGATTTTGGTGAAACCTGGATTTAAGGGCACTGAAGAAGAATCTTCTTTACGAAGACGTTCTATTACTTCTATTCCTCTGGATGGAGCATTGTCAGGGTGTGGCTCTGCTACTGGCCAAAGTGAAAGTGGAAATCTGTTTCTAGTTGGCGACCAAGTTCATACAAAAAACGGAAATCGACAATCGGAAATCGCAATTGAAATTGAAGATAGTGCATCACATGAAAACAACGATGTTGCATTTTACCTGCAGTACTGTTTTCGACTCATGTATCTAATTGGAATGAGTACATATAATCCTCAGAAGAAAGAAAATAGGCAACAAGAAACCTGGATGATAACTATACTCAAGGGAGTTCAAAAGGTACTTAAATATATGCATATTTATATCTAACTGGTATTTATAAACTCGATTTAGTAGTACTACTAAAAGATTAGCTAAAGTGAAATTTATCGCGATTATTTGGTCTGTATCAACTGTATTTTATTCGAAATTCTACCAAAATGGTTGTTTTGCGTAGGTTATCTTCTGGAATGTGACGTCCGCATCCTTACTTTTCTCTGGCCTCTGTCTCAAGCACTTTGGGATAATGTTTGCATTGGAATCGGGAGTACCTAGACTTGTTTATGTCGGTTCCTGGCTTTTTACAATTATTTCGGAAATCTACTATATTTATTTATTTGCATTTTGCCATCAACGAATTAAGGAGATGATCTCATCCTTGCGGAAACTAGGGAGCCACCCCATTCCAGATTTTGGAACAAAGAAATGGAAATGCAAAAGTCCAACTAAATTTATCACAGTATTATATTTAGCATCCATTTTGGTGTGTTTCATACAGCCAGTGGGACGGTTTGGAATTCGACATATGTCTCCCAAGAAGTTGATCTTAGACTCCTCTAAAAAACTCAGCGTCAAACTATTTATCTGGAACCAACATGATCTCGACCCCAACAGCAACTCGACTAAAATCAATGCACTCCATCAAGAATACGGAACAACGTTGACAACAGTAAATTTTCTCATGGGGATTACAGAAATTGGAACACGGTTTTGTAGCAACATGAAGATGGATACTGCACTGAATATGGGTATTATTGCTGCAATATTGGCTTGGAGCAGGAATCAATATTTTAGTAAAAAGGTTAAGAAGAACTTTAAAAAGTCTACCCATGACGACGACGCTGAAGAGCTGAATTCCCCAACAGGTCTCTTTGCCGAGTTCAAGCAGATGAAGAAGGAAAGTAGAATATTAAATGGGTTGGTTGGTGGGCTACTTAAGATCATACATGCATACAATCTTATGCAATGTACAACTTTTCTCATGCGCTGTCTCGACAAACGTGCAACCATAACTGAATTGTTATTTTTAGTCTATGTCTTGATGAAAGTAGCAGTAATGTACTACTTTGGAACAAAAGCAGCAGCGTCGGTATGAATATTGAAATAGATTATGTTCGAAACCATTTCCTTTAGAAAAAATTTATTTTCTATCTAACAGGCTTGCATTTTTACAATTATATTATAGAATGAAGTATATGAACAATGGATCATAGACTGGTCAATGCGTAGCACAAATCAAGTTCTTTTTGGGAGGCTACCAGCCATTCTTCATGAAATGAAAAACGAGCCGCTTGGTCTGGGAAGGGGAAACTTCTTAGTGGGACAGGGATTCATATTCAAGGTACCTTGTTATGTAAAATACATGAAAATTCGCTCAATCAAATTTGACAGTTGCGTTGTGCATAATTCATTTTTAGTTTCTAGGGTTTGTTGGTTCCATCTTCATGCTGGAAGTAGATGACGACGATGAAGAATAAACCCATGAACAGCAAAGACGTGTTGTCATTTTATAGGCTAGAAGCATATGACGACATAAAACAACTATAAAGCTGATCGCTGATGGGTAGATAAACCAAGCGAATTCGTATTAACCTAGAGATGGATTTATATAAGTATACTTTGTACAAATATCAAGTATTAATTCATACAAATTAATAAGTTTAAAAACATAATTGTAGACACAGCAGCGGGGTGTGTTGAATAGCCATTTTAATCTTTTCTGTCATAGTCGTTAAACAATTTCCTGTAAATAATTATCACATTAAATGTAGACAATTGATGCTAACTCGATGAATAGCTCGACGTAGTCAAACAGTACGCATTTTTTTGTCATCCAGGAATCTTATGCTCTAATCAGATATATTTCGTGTTTAAAAAATAACGATTTTTTCAACCTGAAAGATGGATCTTTTTAAATACGCTTTCTTCGTAGTATTGACTGTCGTGGTTCTGGTGTTGGTATGTATACAAAACATTCAAATAGGTTATTGGTGAATGTAGTTACGTAACTAATGCATATCTCAAAAATTTTAATCTGAAGTAATTTAATATTTTTAGAGCAATGGTGAAGCAAAAGGGAACAAAAAAACCAAGAAACCTAAAATAAAAGAAGAAGCATATGATGTTCAACGTCGTTGAGATTTGTTCCAATGCAACAACAATTTAGCGAAGATATTGATAACCAAAAATGAAAACGATTTTTCTATAATTTTGTTTCGGACCACATTAATTGACTTCTACTAGGAAGAAACATAATAAAATTACTTAAGTCGTCTATGTAAGCGGATCTGCAAAAAATTAAATGCGTATCATAATATAATATAATCCAATAATTAAATAATTACTATTTACAAAGAGGTATCCATAAGACAAAATTCTTTCACTTATTAATTATTTTATACTGACGAAGCTTTTTTAATTTAAAGGGAAAAAATCTTCGATTAAATGATATAAATGGATTTGCATTTTATTGGATAGTTTTTGGATAATTTTACTTCAAGTTTGACAAGGTTTGCAAACAAATTGACAGCTAATCGAAGTCATTATTGTTTAAAGTAATCCAAATACAAAATTGCACTTGTTACGCATGTTATAAAGTATCAACATGACTATAATATCATATAGCCAACCACCAAGTTTGTGTATTTATCAGTACAAAATGAGTGACTTTTCTTGCACCTTAGCTGTCGGCACGTTGTGCACTGCATATCAAAAAAGGTTGACCATTGTTTGTAAAATGAAAATTAAAGCATATTATTTCTTGAAATCAATGAATTTCCTTAAAGTGAAATATATACAAATGGTTATTAGTAAAAGATTATAGGGTTTGATATCAACAACCTATAAGGCACTGATCATGATCATTACTATCATCATCACACAGAACGAACGCAGGTCGCATGCAGTTTAATTGTTAAGGCAGTGGCAATAGACAAGAAAGTCAATCAGATTGGGGTGAAATGATTATTCTATCGATATCAAAAATCATGTATCAGTAAGTCAAGTCGTTCCCAGTCAAAATATTATGGTGATCAATGTCAACTTTTTTTACAAGTCTGCTCGCTTTACTATCAACTATCGCTCTCTGGCCTGGCCGCTCACGCCTTCATTCCATTTTTTTGTCTGCTTTCACTTCAATTGATTGAGAAAATGTTTGAAAAAACTATTTGATATTGATTGTGATAATGTACTGTACATGCATTACATACACAAATACTTATGTGATGTCTGTTGTGGTGATTCCGATTATTGCAAATTGCATTGTTAAACGCGAAAGTGTCATGCAAAAAAAAACAAGTTTAGAGGAAGTTTGTTGGGGGATGATATTACAATGCAGTGCCATTACAAAATAGTGGTGTTGTTGGGTAAAAAGGATTTCATTAAAAAACAACGTCTGAAAACTAAACAGGTGTACAGAGAACAGAGGACGCAAAAAAGTTGATTTTGTCCGTTTCCCCTGAGATCATGATCATTTGAAAATCGAAACAAATGAGCTATTGAAATTTTACTTTTCAAAGATTTTAATTTAATGATTATGAGAAAGTCAATTTTGTTTAATGAAAATGAGTCGTATTGATAATGATGGTGGTGGTGGTGGGGGCGAAAGGCGAATGCAATGTCTGTCCTTTTTTCAGACAAGTAATTAACATTTTCGTTAATCGCATGCAGTATAAAAATTAAGGACCAAAATCAACTATTTAAAAATATACATTTGTTTTTTAATCGTTTTTCAGTTATAAGTCAGCCGTTATAAGGAAATTCATATTAAATTAATGCAAATATGAAATGTAGTAGTTTCTTTCAGAATTTTTACAATAATTTGTATTGATAATCGCTTAATAGACACTGATATTAAGTTCAAGTCGTTTCACTCATGTTAATAGGGCTACCTAAGGCCTTAGGGGGTTTAAAATGATAGGTACTGATGGGCAGGTTGATGATCTCTTCTTCAACGCGGATCCCTACATTGCTTTCAACTCATTCATTTCAAGCTGTTTCTTCAAAATCTGTGTGTATTCTAAAAATTATACAAATTACTTGGCAAAATATCGATATATGCATGTATGTACAAATATTGTAGGCATAGATTATCATGAAATTTTACTCTCCCACAGGCTAAATATTTTTTTAACCTTTGCTATCTTTAAAAAAATATAAAATGCAATAAAATGGTTTTTTTCTGTGTTTACCTATTTATAGCTTTTCATAATTAATTTTACAGATATAAGTGATAAAACACTTGTCTATTCATATTCCTCTGTAAATAAATGGCAAACTTTGAAAGTTACAAAAATGACCATTATTGATTTTTTTAAATAGCCAAATGTAGCAACTGAAGATATTCAAGTAAGGTGCATGTGCCGTTGCCGTTTGCACGATTTAAAATTTTCAGTTAATTTTTTTAGAATAAAAGTAGTGTTCGTTTTGGTTTTTAATATCTTTTACTCAGACAATGCATTCTACATACTACACACACACTAGCAATTAATAGTAATTATTTCTAAGGCGTGTTATTCCCATTCCCAGTTCGGTGCCTTTGTTGAAATCACAATTAAACGAGGCATGTTACAAAGCCATAAAATATCATAAATGAATGCAACAGTCTTTCGTTAGAATCGTTAGAATTCTAGATTTATTTCAGTGATAATCGAATCATCGGTTTTTACGATCCTCTCGTGTTGGTTGTTTGTTACAGAGCTTGATTTTTTTTTGATTAGCGATACAACAAAATCCTAATAAGCATTCCTTTAAGGATACAGCAACCCAGTAGATCAATTGTAAGTATGTAGGTGGTGGGTGGTGGGGGAGTTTAGTTTTATACCCTCCCACCCAAGTTATCTAGCTGAACTCTCAAAAAATGTATTACAAAATAGTTGTATTTCAAGTCTTATTTGTTTTCTAAAAAAATGATCCGTCAATCATAAAAAACCTTTTTACAATTTTGAAATTTTCAAGTTCTAGGCTAAGTTGAGTAAATAATTGATAAAACGTGATTGTTTGATTTTTTTTAAATGTTGGCATAAAATATTAATTTCTGCTTAAAGCCAAAATCATCGTCAATTTAATACCATTGCCTGGTACATACATACACATCACTGCTTTTAAATCCTCGTGTTTTTTAGCCACACACGTGCACAAAGACGTTATCTGTTATCCACACACTACTAGCTAGACTGATTTGTTGATAAATGATAACTTTTCAGATATCTCTTTGCACTCGGACATATCACACCGGGTGATCTTGATAGTATTTTTTTGTACTATCAAATACGACAACAAAATAGTAATCACTATTGTTTTCTGCCGTCTGGCTTACAGGATTCTGTTATTAGTTTAAAAAACATAATATATGTAGCATTAGTGAGGTAAGGGTTATGACTTACGACTTAAAAAATAAAGTTATAAGGAAACGCACCGA
>JAQIWN010002066.1:0-17402 GCA_034699025.1 Entomobrya cf. arborea Gr-Col-00668
GTTTGTAATATAGTTAGTAAAAACTGGCTGCAACAAAAGCAGGTGCAGTTATCATATCATCATTACAGTAATTATTATTGATGCAACTCAACTTATTGACAGCCGACCTGTCAGGCACAACACTGACAAGTGAAATATATAAATTGTTGTGATTGATAAGCATAGCCTGTACAAAATATATATAATTATAAAATATATATTCATAAGAAAACTATCAATTGTTATGATTGCTAGTTTTGCAGTTTATACTTTTGCACGTCATTATCATTTCTTGAAATTGTCTTCCTTTTTACTACCTCGCTTCACTAAAAAGTAGCTTTACTTTTTATCATACCACCCTACCTACCTAGTTAATTTATAAAAATGTGAACTGAATTACTGATTACTAGTTTTATTGCAAAAATATGCAGGTATTTTATTTGTATAGTCTTGCATATTTACACACTGAACCACTTTTCTCCTCCTTTTACATTTTTTATATAACTTTTTAACAAACGACGATCAGAATATTTGAAATACTATTGTCATTTCGGTCAATTACGCTTTGTTAGTGATCATCAAAAATGTATGCTTGTGTGTGTGTCTCTGTCCTTACCCTGTAATTTTCTAACAATATAATTATCATCAGATAAGCTTTGTTTGTCGCAGTTTCCCTGTACCCGTAAACGTCTCCTCTCCCTGTGTGGAGTCTACAGGGTAGACCTACTAACAAATATGCTGGCAGCTATGATCGACTTTTTGCTGATTTCAATTCATGGTCTTCCACTTCAACTTTTTAACGTTTCATTTTATAATTATACCAGCCTCTAAACAATAATGCTTACCCTCTTATAAATTGCAATCAAATTAGATGATAACAATCCAATAAAAACAGGAATGATATTATAATAACAACTTATAAGCAGACAGTTGTAAAAAAGAGCAAAATATGAATGAGTGGGCAAATATTTAATTATACTTAATCAAAATCCATTATTTTTATAACGGATAAAAAAAGGTCTACTGCGTATTATGGTGAATTGTTACATTCATCAAGCCAGGCAGGCTCTCTCTTTAACCAAAGCAGTTCTGTACGACAGTCGATTTTCTGCAATTACTGTCAAGGAATTTCTTTTTAGTGTCAATATAAATCATATTAAAATTTATTACTGACTGTACCATCAACATAGTCATTTACATCTTGTATAATCTTAACTGACGGCTATAAGATTAATAGTATATTATGTTATAAACCTACATTTATAAGCCTACAGACTACCTATGCATGACAAGCCAACACAGGAATAACCCCTGCCGCGCCAAGAAGATATTTAATAAGCCATGTGGAAAAATGGAATAATTTTCTGCTTGTTTTGTCGTTTTTTCATATTCATAAGTAATATAAACAATTATCAATGCAAATTATTTTTAAAAATTAAATTGTTTTATTATTTACAGAGAATTGAGAGAGAGGTAAGTACTTTATGATTATATGCAAACTAGGTGCGATGTGTATTTGTAACGTAACAAGTAAAAAGGTACATCAGATCGGCAGACACTCGGCAACACGACCAAGAAATTGGTGTTAAGTGATTATTATGCAAATCAAGCGTTTTCTTTAAGTGAGGAAAGATGATTTTACACCTGATCAATTTTCAATTAGACGTAACAACAGACAGCTCTTAGGCCGTGTAAGAAATACACAATTAACATACATGCATCCCCACTAACTTTACAGTTGTAAAGAGATGTCCTTGTTAAAAATAATTGCATAAAGAGTCATCCAATTCAGAAAAAGAAATATAATCATCTTCTCGTTATCGTTGTCGTCATCTCATTAATGTGACCATATTCTATGATTTTTTTTGTTCTTCCTCCTTAAAAGATTTGGACTGATGTGATGTACTCAAAAGACGCTCCCGCAACATCATTATTCCACCATCACTCGTTTTCATAATAATAAATAGCTATCACGAGGTGAAAAAACGAAATTATTGCAAAAGTATGACAGAAGAGGTCCATTAGTAACACTAGTAAATTAAACAAGACAACATGACACATTTTATGACAAAAAATGTCAAGATTGTAATCAACAATATAAAACGTGAACACTGAGCATATAAAGATGCGAGGGTAGGGTAGTATGATGTGATGTGAAATAAAAGTTTGCATAAAAAAGTTAATGACTGATGATGATGACGATTTTTAGTGATCAGCAATAAACATTTTTCATTTTGGCTGGTTCTCAATAAGCGTATATTCATATTCATAAAAGCAATTCATATATCTTACCAACCCACATCCCACATCTTTTTAGCGCTGAACAATAAAATGCATATATACGAAGAAATTCTAATAAGGAGGCGGTTGTAGCACCCATACTGACTCAAACGCTTGTCTTTTAATTCCTCCCATTTTTTCTAATTTGCAATCCGATATCCCACTTGACGGGATGATACTCAGTATTTTGATTTTGACTTTTAACTTTATTTCCCCTAAAACTTTTAGTAGTCATTAATATAAACATGATTGTTAGCTTGTGACGGTTACGGACAGTGTTGCGGTCTTAAGATGACGTGATTATGCTAACTTTGTAATTTTAGTCATTCATTTGCAGATGGGCAGGGTAGGGTTGTCGTTTTCTCATCCTCCTTTCATAATAAAAGCTATGAGCTGCAAAGAAAACACCTTAAAAATATTTAGACATGGCGAAAATGCCGTGAAACTTGAGATGTCCCGATGTTGCAGAAGATAGTGGTGAAGTATGACGAAGGCAGGAGGAGTAGTGCAACACTGATGTGTGAAGGCAATAAGGTAAATAAGTGAAGATGAGATGAGATTTGAGATGGTAATATAGAATTTCAGCATGTCAAGTAAAAAAACCTAAAAATGAGGAAAACAAAATTATGATGTGATGTGGGAACCACCCCATAAAATTTGCATTAATTGCTAGCTAGGGATTTTAATAGAGAGAACTAAACAATGGCTATATTGTTGATGAGACTAAAATGAAATGCGAAGAAACTGGTGTTTTTGCACAAAGCCTTATCAGCTTGATCTATCAATATCATGATTGTTTTTCACTCTCGTTTTCTTGCTTTTTCAGAGCAGTGTGTGGTGTGAAGATTTTATAGATTTAAAATGCATGTATGAACTTGTTTTTGCTTTTAAAACACAAAAAATCATAGTTTTTATTTCCAGATTACGAACTTCATAAGATACGGAGTAAAAAAGCACACGTGCTTTTCTTTATGTAATATAAGTAAAAGTAAGTCATTTTATACATTTTACATCAAATTTTTGCTCTCTTCGTTCTCGAGCATTTGGCTCACATCGTTTTTGTTTTGTTCAGTCTGGTGATAAACTACAAAGTTCATTTTGCAATTATGAAAATCAGATGGGAAACATAATAAGCACATAACATAAGTCAAGTCATTAAATGTGTTAAAGCGCAGATGTAATGCTAATGTTAATAAAATATGTAATGAAGGAGCCCATAAAAATTTATGGACCGGAAATTTATTAATTTTTTGCACTCCACGTAATAATCAGTTATCATCACTGCTTTTGTACTTTTTATAGGAAAAGGAAACAGCGGCATTACTCAATCTCCTTGAGACGCAGAGAAGATATATATCAAAAATAAGGCTTCATAATAATATTTGCATTTAAAAAGTTACAATGTAAAGTCATGAATGTAGTCATAAAAAGGTCCACTGCCAAGAACATACTGCACTGCCATTACAATGCAGATAATATATTTCATTGTTTCCAGAGGTGTTTCTAAGTTTTGCACAATACATCACAAAACCCTGTACAACAACTTGAAATCAAGTCGGTCACACAAGCTCTAAAGTTTTGTTTGAACCCATACACACCGGTCTTTCTTGCAATAATAAGATTGATTAAGAAATAAATAATCCAGCTCCAGCCTCCACATTATCTACAAACCTCCTGCCTGCTTGAGATGATATTACAGATATCAAATCTCATTTTATATTATTTCAAATTTTCATGCGAGGAGAAATAATCATAATAATAAACTACATTTTATTGTTGTTATTCCACCTGTCTGGTCACTTTTACATTACATTCGTTTTTTATGTACATGGCGAAAATATTTATACATCGCCCACATATGTACATAATGTACTTTAATGCAATATTACGTCATTTCTGAAAACCCTAATTTCTTCATGCAATCGCTCACAGGCGCATAATTCAAGTTAATTCATGGTTGACTATTTTACAAAAGAGTATATAATCATTATATTTTTGCATGTTCCAAAATCACAAACAATGAAGGTAATTCCGAAAAATTGTTGTATGCTTTCTAGCATACTACGTGGCTTGACTTGGCTACCTCTTTGATATATTGAATTAAGAGCAATGTGCATTCCACAGGTATACAATTTCTCAAGGCAGCATATTATGATTAGTGCCATTACCATTATAACTTGATAATCACATTCAAAGAAAATGTGTGTAATAAATATGCAACAATTGTACAAGAATGAAATTCAAACTGTAATAATTATAATAATGAAAGTTACACATGAACACTTGTTCTCTTTAACAAGAGGAAGAGCACCAATTTTTATTGTGTATAATGTAACCATTTTGTATAGCAGCTCATATTTATGGAACGCTGACCAGCCATACTACCATCATCAGCGTCGTCATTTTAAACTTCATTGAATTGTTGACTCATGTTATGTTGTTATAATAAATGTCTATCTAACTCAACACACTACTGTACACGGTAAAAAAGTTAAGATTCTTTATGATAATGATAGAGCACTCATAACGATAAATTATGGCTACCAGTAAATAACAGCGCAAACTGCAATATAAAACCAGCATAATATTTTTTGAATGCTGTTTTTCTTTTTGCAAAGTCAGAATTTCGAAAGGAACTAAGACGTTATAAAAATGCGAGAAGAATGCAAACTTGCTCTGTTGTGTAATTGTAAGAGGTTAAATTATTAAAAAATATTAAGTTGTATATGTGGGGTATGGTGGTTGGTGAGTATATTCTAAATACCAATAAAAATGCAAAAATGGGCATGTTTAATGAGAGAGGAAGCTTTTGATGGTGGCTAATAAGTGGCTATAAAATTTTATTACACTTGACCCATTATTTATTTAACTTTGTTGCTGATGCTTTTATACAGGATATTATATATTTTTTATTCGTACTGTGTATATAACTCAGATTGATCTTAGATATTATTATGTTTTATTGTGACGAGTTGTTTTGAAGGAACACTGTTATGGTGAGGTTAAGAAGCATGGAAAGGAATAAAAATACTTCGGTTTAAAAGTATCAAAGAAAGCAAGGTGTAAAAAATGATTGATCCATTTTTTTACTGGAATTTGTAAATAATTTTAATGCCACATTTTTCGCATCGGTGACATGATATCATATCCATTATGTCTTCACATGGAATTTAATTATTTCTCAATTAAAAATTCGAACAGAACTTTGTTTCATTTTCAGATCATATTAATCAAGATGCTTCCTCTTCACAGTTATGATTAAGAGAAAATACTCCACGTCATTTACCCTAGTATCCCTTCTCAAATTATTACTTCCGTTAAGTTTGAAGGAAAGTCAACGTGTTATCTGAACTGCTAAATATTATTTTTAAGACGACTTCACCATATTACAAAAAGAAATATAACGATTCGATCTTTTTCAATGTTATACTTTGCGCTCAAGTATACCTGTCAATTGTTCATTATTAATTTAGCAACAGAATCTTTATGTTTAATGTGGAAAAACTGTACTTTTGGAACTGACATCAGCTGATGTCATTGCTCTCCTATGCATTTAACATTGTTTAGTCTATGGGGAGGTAGATTTTTTTGGAGTGATATTAGAACTAAAGTTCAAAGTTTTATAACAAAATGTCTAGTCAGGAGTCAGGATTTGCTTTTAGTAAGATTAGCCAATCACTTTTTCGGTCCAAATGTCCATCATTATAGACATAAACAAGGACCTGCTAAAATATCGAGTTCAATGAAAGTTCGGTTTTCGGACTGGCCTAAAGATCATTGTTTGTTTTATCATTTGGATGATAAGCTTTTCGTTTAACTGCTTTTTACCAGTGCATCAGTGGATATCGGACTCACTCTGACTCAAACTATTACACAATTTTCAACCTCACGTTTCATTTTTTGGTTATCTCTCACGTGATAATTGTTTTGCCATCACCTTTTTTGGTCATGCTTTTTCACTAATAAATATCATTATCATTTTATGTCCTCAGCCCCAAAGACTGAGTACTATTCTTTGTAGTTTAACCATTGCGAATTTGGTGTCTGGTTGTAACGGAGTTTTGACAGATTTGCCAAAAAGGTCTTGTTTTGCTACTGCTACTGATGGTCACCGTTTCCGCATTCAAATGTCACCGGAGGACATTTCAATTATAAATCTTGTTTACAGTCTACGATCATGTCAACAAGAGACAAAGGCCTGTCTAAATGCTGCTGGCTAGTTTACACCCCAATGAACCGGGGTACAGTTCTTTCGGTAATCAGCGATGATGACCATGATAATATTTAAATGAATTAGCATAAATCTTTTGCAGAAGGGTCAAATTAAAAATGCAAATCAATATCACCTTATTCATTGCGAAGTGACAAGCAAAAACGGAAGATGTAATTTTTTAAAGTGCTGAAAAAATTGAATGATGATAAATAAGAATCCTTAATGGATTTTCCTTTTTCTTACTTTGTAATCTAGATTCTAGGCACTGCTGCATGCAACCCAGTTGAATGTGTTACTCCAGTTTATACATTAATTCTAAAAACAACCTTTAAAGTAGAACGGCCAATCATTGACATTCGTAACGTATCATCAATTGTATGCGCTTAGGTTTTCACGGATATCCCAACAGGCGTCGTTCCATTTATTTCTTTGGCATAAACGTATCCTCATATCAATCTTCATTCTGGGCAAGCCATTGGGACAAAAACATTAATCAGTCAATATTCTTCGACAGAATGATTGATTAACCCCACAGTCTCAAAAAATTGAACCACGACGAAGCTCTCTTCAACTTGTCATTGGACTGTTTAATGACTCATCTTGTCGAAACACGTAGCATGTACATCAGCAGCAACCTCATCAATATATCAGCCAACACTACTACCGTTTACTTTAAGGAAATTGTTTTTTACATTTCATATATCCGTAGAGCTGTAGTTCATCAATATTTAAATTGAATGACTATGTAAATAGTACACAGTGACAGTTCACAATACTCAAGACGTAGAAACATTTTTTATAAAGCGACAACACGGGTTTTAAACAGCTTGCAAGCTATTTTCATTCTCAAATATTGTGTACACAGAAGTATAACAGAAGGAAGAAAAGGGTCACGTAAATATATTAACAAACAAATAAGGGCCATGTCGATTTGTCGATTATAAATGTGCACCGTGTGTGTGCCATGAATAATATTAATATTTCCAAGAAAAAAAGGACATCATCATCGTCATTCTCTCTGTAATAATAATAGTGTATAACACGCAATAATTTATCATACACCATTTATTTGCCATCACACGCCTTTGTGACTACAGAGATATCCGCTATTATAATTTTCATCATCATCATCTCTACAAAAAAACGTCGTTGTCAAATGTGCGTTTGGCGTTTACACAGAACACGTACCTACCAACCAATAAAGTGAGCCAGAGCTTGGATTCAAAAAGGAGAGGAGTATAAAAGCGGAAATATATGCACGTTATATTATGATGGTTGAGATTGATGATGATCATGAGTTATGGGTTGGATGGCAGGAGAGTGCAGGAGTACAGAAAAGTGACAGCACCAATAATTCATTCTTTTGCGCTGCTGCACTCTTGCCACTTCCACCACCGCTGCCACTTTTGCTAATAATTCTAATTCAATCTGTAATATGAATTTATGTATGGTTGTATACTGTAGAAATGTAGTATACATAGATATTATTACTTTCCAACAAGTTTGCCACCAGCCTAAAGTAAACTATTAATATTTTTCCTTCTTGTTGATGATGGTGGTGGTGGTGATGTTGACGGATGGATATGGATAACTCGGGATTGAACAGAGAGGAACACCAACGTCATTCTTCATTCATTCATTTTCATTTATATTTACTGTGTTCAAATATGAAGATAAGTATTTTATGACAATCTAATAGGAAGAAGACTGATTTAAATAAGCATACTAGTTGTAAGGCTTGTAATGGCACAATGTGCCAGTGATAAATGGTCTCCTCCATCTGTATGCTTGAAAATCCAGCATGTATGTCTACAATTTATTCGTGTGGGTTTGGCTGAGATGGACAGATGAAATATGGATAATGAAAAAGAGCGAGTGATTAATTAGTAATTGATTTATGAAATTGAGGGTTTCACGGATGCGTAGTTATTAAAATATCTAACTCAAGCTTTCGAACTTTATTGTTCTTCTTCAGGAGTAATGTCACTAATAATAATAATAATAATTAGTAATTATTTTGTTTACTTCTAACTTCTTGTATATTGAAAAGGAAGGGTTGAAAAAAATATTAATTTACATGTATCAATAATAAATTTTATTGGATAGAATTTAATTAATAATTTGAATGAAAACATTTATAAGATTGACATTGAGGAAAAGAGAGGAGGACAATTAAACAATATTTCATCCGACAATGGCCTTCCTTGATTAAGGGTTGGGAACAAAGTCATCACAACGGGGAATCAGTCACAAGATTCTTTCACCGAACATTGATAATTGTCACATTTAAAGTACACATGTGCAGAGGAGATAAAAGCATTTAAAATGCTTCGAACCATCCAACTAGCACAAAAGCTAACCTCAGCAATTCTTCTCTGTAAATTTTGCACCTGAGCTTTTTGTGACACTCATTTCACAAAATACCTCAGCACAAGTGGGATGTATACCAATCATCTCGTTAAACTCCTTTTTGTAAGGTTGTCGATTAACAGCGATTGAAAATCCCTGAATAATATCCCCAGCGTTTGGACCAAGATAATGAATTCCAAGAACTTTCTCCTTGTCCATTGTTTTCCCTTTCAGACACACCATTTTTGCATACAACGCTTCCCTATCCCTTTTGTTCATTGAGAATTCAAGTGGAGTTGCAGTTTTCTGGTAGATTTCCAAGTTATCAAAACCATACTTATCTATTGCAAGCTCCTCCGAATATCCACAAGTTCCATATTCAATCGGAGTAAAAATTGTAGTGGGCACACAAGAGTAGTCCATAATTTTGGAGTAATGATTTTTGCTATAAAGCCTTCTGGCGAGCCAGCGTCCAGCCATGATTGCTGTAGGAGTTAACTTGGGTCTCCCACAGGCACAGTCTCCAATGGCGAAAATATGAGGGACAGAAGTACATTCGGTGGCGTCAGTAATGATGTACCCATCTTTGTCCATTTTGATATCCGGTACTGCTTCCAAATTTAAGGTAGCTGTACAAGGTATTCTACCAACCGCCAAGAGAACAGTGTTAAACGTTTCCTCCTTAGTTTTGCCATCATCAGTTTGATATGTTACGACAAGCTTTTCTCCAGACTTCTTGATTTCCTTTGGTTCTCCAGTAATTATATTAACTTCCCTTTCAGTTAAGTTGCTAGTCAAAAGTTCCACTACGCCTTGGTCAAACCCGCGAAGAATTACTGATCTTGCCATGAGTGAAACATCACAGCCAAACGAAGCAAGGAAACCCGCACATTCGACGCTGATGTAGCCTGCACCCACACAGAGGGTTTTTCCTGGAGCCTTTTCCAATGAAAAAATATCATCTGAAGTTATACACAATTTATCCTTGGCCCTTCCTCCAGGAATTTTGAGGTAGTTTGGTCGACCCCCAACTGAAATTACGATACATTGGCCGGTAATCGTGTCTGTATCACCATCAGGATAAGTGACCAGTATGGAATGCGCATCTTTAAAGCTACCTTGTCCATTGTAATACATTACTTTCTCCCTCTTTAATGCAACCTTATAGCCAAAGTTGAGAGAACCGATGTAGTCCTGAATATTTGTAACTAATACTTCCCATTTTAATGAAGGTTTCTGTAGAGCACCAGACCACCCGAACAGGGGTGCATCCTCCATGTAATCTTTAATGAGGCTAGCCTGGTGCATTAGTCGTTTTGGAATGCAACCTACATTAACACAAGTTCCTCCTAAACCCCATTGAGAACCTCTGGGGGAAGGGGTAACGTAGTCAATCAGAGCTACTTTGGCAGCGTATTTCGCTGCTTCACGAGCGCAAGCCATTCCAGCGGAGCCGCCTCCGATAACAATAAGGTCATAGTTGTAGCTGTGATTTTTCGGATTGAAACGGGGCTTCGTAGACGAACAACCCATAACGTTCAATGGATACACCATCTACTAAATTCCATTGAGGCGATTTTTCAAACCATTTTTATGATTTAAAACGTGCTTCTAGATACTAACTTCAATTAGCACTAACCTTCCAAAAATTTCCATGACACGTCGCCAGAGGTCAGTTGCCTTTAAAATACCGTCTATGGAAAAGCCTTTATGTCAATATAATTTTAATGTCCGTTTGTTTTATTTTACCAAAGACAATAGATCATAGAGCAGTTAGTGTGTAGTAGGTAGTAACTGAGATGATGAGGAAAAAAATTGTCTAGTATGTGTAGTATAACTAAAACATTATAATTTTTCTTATAACTAAAAACTTAAACTGATTTTTGAAAGGCTTTGCTTATGTTGAAATGATATATTTATTGAAAACTATTTTTTACATTACCCGGTTTTAACCAGTATTATTGTTTTGTTTGCTGGTGTCGTGGTCCAAAATAAATGCATTTCTAATCGTACTTTTTCTGATGCTCTGATTTATTTTCATTAATTCTTTCATTCTCCGGGTTGAAACGTTTTTATACAAAACATAAAGATCCCAATCTCAAGAACCTTTTGCAAACGCGCTCACATCATTATACAATGATATATATATTATTTTTCATTAAATTCAACCCATTCATCCAACGTGCACGCATGTTGCACTGAATCATAATCATGACCATCATCATTTCGCTATCATAATCACGTAAAATCCCCGAAAGTGCCCGTACGGTCTCTGAAAACTGTCATTGTGCATTTTTCCGTACATTTTTTATATACAAAAGGACCGGACTAGCCGACCAAGTATTTCATTCATCATAACCGGTCTACTTAACAATGTTATGTAAAATATACGACAGTACCTAGTTCCCCTTTTGATACAAAAATATACTTTAATATTTTTTCACCCGTTCACTCTTCACTTATTACTCAAGTAGGAACAAGCAACCTTACATGATAAACAAGTAATTCTCAAAAAATGTTCCGTCCTCTAAAAAAAAGATACATCACAAAACAAAAAATAATAATGAGGAGGAAAACAGGATGATGTTACTGCTGATGACGATGATTGCTCACTATTATGTATGAAATGATATGATGATGATAAAATCCCACGTCATTTGATACGGCTAATAAATCCGTCTCACGTTTTTATGTACCTTTTTTATTATCATCACATCTCATGAAAATAATATTGTATACTACAGTAAGCTTGTCTTGTCACATTAATTCGTACCTACACAATTGTTCATGCTTCTGACTGATCAGAGACCAGAACTTCCTTTCATTTAAAAACATAAACTTTATTTTTTAATACTCGCTGGACCATTTGTTTGTTAACAGTGTATTTCAAATGACAAGGGGCTTGCTGTCAAGCTGATTTTGATATATATTTTTCACTTGAAGAATACCAACAAGCTCATATTCAATGTACAGCAACATAACCTAATGCGAATGTCACTTTCATCGTTTGTTTGTAACCACTTATGCCTTTCATTTGACTGAGATATATGAAAAGACAACTAGAATTTTTCTAAGTGGATACGATTTGGTATATGCTCATTGTTGAAAGTAAAGTAAGTTTTGGGATCACGTAATATTTAACCAATTCATTCACGCAGATGTATTGTTAGATCATTGCAATCAAATTTTAAATTATGTTGGCAAAGAACGCATTTTAAAATCAAATTGCTTCTAATCTCTAAAGCCATCTTGTGGAGGTCTTGTTCAAAAGTTTGAAATGATGGTGAAGTGAAGAGGAGACATAAAATATCTATTCAATGACATAAGAGCAAAAAAATCTTTATCTCGGGAGAAGAAAATAAAAATGTCAGCATTCCTCCACTCAACTATTCCTTGCACTCATTCCTTTTCTCTTATCATCAACATCGCTCATCTTCTTGATCTAAATCTGATCCCTTTAAATCATCTTGTGGTGACAATGTGGACAAATCTGCGTGACATTGATGAGTTCCAGAGGATGCGAACCGAAAATAATTTCGCGGTGCTTAGGTGCTCACTCGCTTTACATTTTTATGTTCTCATGTATATTTTTCCGTTTGCACATTAATTTATAAAATATAAAAAAATAAACAGACAACACACATTGAGAAATGAATTCTACTTCAAATATGTATTTCAAAGAGATGATATTCATGTTCACTATGTGTATCACGACGTGAAGTTAGATAAGAGGATATAAACTCATTGCATTGTGGATTGTGACGGTGACATAACAAAACGACAAAAGAGAGCGAGACAATTTCTAATTTATTTAAACTTACTCCACGTTTTCGTTTGTATGTATCGAAGTGCAAAAAAAAGTAAATTATTACTTCCAAGACGTCTACTCTGGTGACTGAAGAGAGGCAGACCAGACCAATATATCTTTCCGTGTTTACAATTCCGTTCAATTGTGACGCAAAAAAGGATTCACGATAAGCGATTTCAAAAGAAGAGCAGAAAAGAATATAAATTATGTTTTCTCTCCACTTGTGTAGCGTGTAAAACCGTGTTATGCAGTTTTGTGATAAAGCGACCCCTCATTAAATAAAATATATGTGCCACTTCATTTTCCATTTCAAAAAGAGAGAAAAAAACTGCAAAGGAGCGAGAGAGAGATAACTAAACCAGCTGCTAGTTTGGTTGAACTTTATATTCTAAAGACATAAAGTATTCTTTTTTTTTATTGAAATGAATAAAAGATTCATAAAAGGGAGAAAGATGAGAGATGCAGAAATAATATTATTCATAGTTTGTACCTTCTTCATAATATGCAAATCAAGTTGATATTATATTATGTGTAGCAGTTTCTCATCATGAAAACAGGAGCAGTAGCAAATTTAAAATTCCAATGTCCCGACAAAATCTGGTGTGGTGAATGGAGAGATGTAATAATTCAGTCAATAAACAAACAAGGAATCATTATGATGAAAGCATGATGATAATAGGTATAATATCAAAGAGAACATTTTAAACGCATTACGGAATTTATTTTTTATGGACCATACAAAATTGTTAAATTGTATTTTGAATGGAGAGGGAGATGAATAGAAGTATAAACTACTTAACTACACATATATTAAATGAAAATGGAGCTACCTACATAAAGTTCACATTTTGTTTGAAAACATTTCTATCATCTTGAAACGGTTTCGTTTAAGGTCGCGCCCATATATTCTCGTTCTATCGGGTCGTAAATTCTCAAGTGACCATTCCACTTGGACAGATTTATGAGATGGGTGATCAAACTGATGATGACGATGATCATAAAGATTGACGACAAAAATGAAGATTTCGATAAATTTCAAATTGGGATAACAGTACTCAAGAGTCAAGACAAAAAAAATGTTTATTATTTATTCATAAAATAATCATAAGACTGTTAAATGTATTTTTAATGCAAAGTGTAACAGAGCTTCTGTCTGTCAATCTTTAATCTTGTGTTTCTTTAAATGACCGATAATAAATCTTTAGAGCGATCAATGAAAATCCTTTTCCTTCTTCTGCACCTGCTTTGCTTGCAAAATTTATGTATTTTTACATATCATATCCATTCATTTTCAAAAATTTTGATTGACTTGGGTGATAACACAAATTGGTGATTGGTGATAGGCCTTGTCCCATAGTAATAACTTATATTGTAGCACCACTAGAAACATCATCCCTCCACCAACAGCAGCTTCTTTCTTTCGACGAGAGTGAGATGATATCAGAAATCAAATTGACTGACTGATGGTTTGTGATATTATCATCTCTCTTCTTGTGATACGATGATGATGACTAGTGATGGTGTGCTAATCTAGTGTGATGGTGAAGATGTTGGGGGTGAACATACATTTGAAACGACATGTATCAACATCCCAAGTAAAAATGGTAGCACAAAGCAAATAACAATTTAGGAAAAAAATAGGTAGAAAAAGAAAAGCTTTTAAGAGCTGCTAATAAATTTATTTGTCACATCTTGTCAGCAAACTCATCTTATAACAGCAGAAGCTCCAAACTGCAAAAGAAGAAGGGCCACATACAGAAAGCAAAAATGCTGCTCTACTACTTTATTTGCTGCTGGTGGTGGTGATGATGATGATGAGATGAGCTCTGAATGATTCCACTTATTCTTCGCAACTACGTAGCAAAACAACATAATAAAAATAAAATACAATGAAGAAGCTCAACAAGCAAGCACACACCTTTTTTATAATAATTATCTATTGAAAAAGTATAAAAAGGGCGAGACAAGACGATAAATGAAAAAATATATATTAAAAGCTAAAGCTTGGCTTGGTTTGATAATGTAGCTTTTTAAGTTTAAAAGAAAAACACCGACAAAAGTATGTACAGATATATTTATGAAACAAGGATGATGATATGATGAGATTTGCTGGCACAACTTTTGTACACGCAATGTGTACTTCATTATCAAGCTGAGAAGAAGCTTTAAATTCTTCAAAAAAGTTCATTCTGTCGTTGCATGTTCCTTTTGAAAAGACAAAATGATTGCTGTAGGAGGATTAATGAGGCGACATACATGACACTGACAATCGAACATGGGGCTACCGGTTCTTTATCTACCCTTAAAAAGACACACAAGTCAACTAATCCAAATGGTAATAGTAATAGCAATCATGGGGATGATGATAATGACGATGATAATAATAATCAAGTCAGGTCTCTCCTCACAGAGACGTTGACAGCGCTGGTCGGTCATTTACTACTTTATCGAGTTGACTTGATCATCACCACACCATAATAATATATAATCATCTTATATGTATGTTCTTTTTTCTTCGTTTTTTACTTTTTGGATTGCTACCAAGTATTTTTTATGTATGCACACTAAATTAGCATACCATCATGCCAAATAAAAATTGTCAAGTTGTGTTTTTATTCGTTTACTTTATTTCTTTTAAAAATCAAATAAAATATTGCACTCTTGTCCTCTTATTGTCATCTCTTTTTTTTTCTTGTTTATTTTATTTTTTTATTACACGACGACCATCAACTCTGTTACTGCCGTCGTTTTTGTGTTTTTTGCTGCTGTTGTCAGTTTTGTCGTCCACTTTAAAATTCAAAGTAAGTAAGCCATTCCATTAATTATTATTTTTTTGCCATGACTCGACTCGACTTCGACTGGCTGAAGGATTGTCTTGGCTTTTTATTTGGTTAAGCAATGCATAAAATGCTAATAATGCTTCAAATGTAATTACACAGTATAATCGCCATCATGATGTATTCTATGATGTGAGGTGGTAGGTGGTCTATCTGGTATACGGATATTATACAACATATTCAAGTCAATTATAATGGCAAATACAGTATAAAGAGTGTAAAATACCACCACCACCACCACCATGCCACCACAAAAACAGCAAAAGAAACAACTCAAACAACAAAGCACAATATCTTTCCGCTCCTTCCTTACTTTATCCATTTGTCACTGTCACGAGAAATTTTTCAAAAGGAAACACTTTATTGGATTGCATTGGCGTGTCATGATGATGGCATGCCATGCAGTTCTCTGCCTTCTCCAAAAAATATAATATAACAATACCAGTTGCTACTGTGTTTGTGTTTGAACGATGAAACGACTGTGAATGTGTAGAATTTTAAGAAGAGAGAAAGAATAAGGCTATCTGTCTTGTTCTTTTTCTCCAAACTACTCAGTGAACATGTAATGTTGAATGTATGAAATGAAATGTTGAATTGTTGTGGTGTGTCTTGAGAGATTCCTTTGTTTTCTTCTTTTCTTCTGCCTGTTTGCTTGCATGGTATTAGTGGAAACTTGATGGATCTCTTTCTTTTAGCCTGGTTGACCCTCGGGCTTGTCATGGTGTCATGATGCATGTCGTGCCATGCTGCTTCTGTGTACCCGAAACGGAACACAAGAAAAAACCATGCCACTGAAGAAGTAAGCAAAAAGTAAGCTAATAAATTAAGTCAAATGAATAAAAACAGAAAGAGAAGAAGAAGAATAATAATATCAGCGCAAAAAGAGAAGGAGGAGAAACAATAAATGCCAGCAAAACAATAAGAACAAAAGAGAATTTCAACAAAATGCGCAACAAAACAGAGCTTTTTTCTTTTCCTTTGAACTGCAACTCATTAATAAGTTACGCTCATGGCGTGGCAATGGCATTGCTACATATATGCATAGCAGAAAATTATCATTATTATTAATTATAGGCTTATTTAATTACTTTGCACATTGATTTTGCAGTGGAGTTAACTGCACACATGGCGCTTTAAGCTTAATTTGCATGATTTTCCCCAAGTTCTACAATCCACCCATTAATAATTATCCCCAGAGAGTAGTACCACAAGCTAATTCCTGTAAGCATTCAATTAAAAAACTGGCCCTTTTTATCTCATTACCAACAACATACGCGTTCCTGACATCCTCTTCATAAATATTAAGAAAATGAAACATATCGCATTGACACGTAAATCTACACCAAACAACCTCCCTAAAAGCTTTATAAAAAAATCAATTATTTATTTTGAAGCGTGTTGTTAACTGTCATGTACTTTGTTGGTTGTTGATCTGAATGACATATGTTTGTGCATGATGAAAATTATTTTATTTTGCTTGTTCGTCGACAGAAGTCAAAATGCGCAACATATCATCACTAAAAAACAAGGTAGAAAGGGTACTCATTAAACATTTAAAAAAAAATATTCAATGAATCAAAAAATTGTTGCATGCAAAAATGTGAAAAGGTCTGTAGTCTCTGTAAATGAACAATACTTTTGCAAACAGATGTGTGTTTGGGCAAGTAATTTAGTGAGCAAAGCAGGAGTACAAAGATGAATCTTCATTTTTTGTCATAACTTCTTTATCATGCGCCTTGGTAGTAAATCATCAAAAATGAAAAATGCATATTTTCGTTTAATCATGTTTTCTACAGTAGACTAACCTGACTAACAAAGATGGCAATGTTGATGAAGAACACGAACATAAGTCATTCTTGTAAAAATGACTTTCGCATGATTTTCAAGATAAATGTAGATAGTTAGTAAGGTTTTATGGTAAAGAAAGAAAAGAATA
>JAQIWN010002067.1:0-17394 GCA_034699025.1 Entomobrya cf. arborea Gr-Col-00668
AGAGAGAGAGCGAGACAGAAAGACTAACGAAGGAGCTGACATGCTGGAGTAATAATAAAAGATGCTGCTTGCTATGCTGTTTTACTTCTTGTATTTTCTGAAAGGAAAAAGCTATCTTCTTCTTCGCTGAAGCGGGTGCTAATGAGAAATAAATCTGGTGATGTAGTGCTAACTGCTAACAAGATGAGTACGTAACTATAAAGGAAAAAAGGACTTTGCTACACGAGTAGGCACAAAAGATTCTTTAATACGCACAAGATTTTCGAAAGAGCAGCCTCTCTCATCGTCGTCGAGTCGGAGAACAGGACAAAATGCATTATTACCGGAATTAAAATGTGGACATGCACTAGCAACCAAAAAAGAGCTTTGACTACTGCTGTGCCTCAACTATCCTGCTGCTAACTACTACAGCCTTCACTTCACTTGCTTTCTGGTCTGGTCTAGTCGGGCTTGGATAGCGAGTTTCTTTTCTGGAAATTTTGCTTCTCCAGCAGCAGTTTTTAGAGAGAAACAAGCTTATTCCATTGCTTGTCTTCTGGAGACAAGTTTAATGGGAGAAGTATGCTAATTAGTAAATTATGGATGGTGTTTCAAGTATGGAGGTGCATGTGCACTAGCCAAACAGTTTATAAAAAAGATAGAATGCTTTTGAAATAAGTTGGAGTGCAGTAGAATTATGATTATGACAGTTATTGAAGAGATGGAATGAGGTAAAAAACTTAAAGGCCAATTTTTTAAATGTTTGGTGCCACAAACGTATTTTTGGGTATTTTTTAAAATACTTAAGTAATGTAGATCCATTCCAATTAATCCCAGTCTTCGTGTGTTCTGTTCCAAGCTACAAATTAAAACCACGAATATCAAAAGTTTATAGATCAACGCAGGAAAATGATCTGCACTGCATAACACACTATTTATGTCAATAATTAAAAACTATCAATGTGCTTGTATATGAGCCGACTAATCACACATAACTTATCGCTTCCTTTTTTGTTCATAAACCAAATTTAATGCAGGCTCATTGCTTATCCTTAAAACTTTCAAATTAATAACAATGAAATCTTAATAGTTTTAATGAAAAGCAAAGTGCTAACAATACCTTTTCTGTCTCAACTCACTCTCATATATTCTCATTTAAAACAAAACTTGCAGCAAAAAATTTTCCTAGTTTAATAATGGTTTACCCTAATGACTGATCATTTAAAAGTTTTAAGTAGCTAAAAGTATTCTTAAGGGATTCCTCCACACACATTTATGCATGTATATATTTCATCTTTCTCATCTACCTCTTTACCGCTTGAAAAGGAACAAGGTTTTATAATAAGAACAAGTGAGAAATGAGGAATGCAATTATACCTTCAAAACTTTTTCTTCTTTACACAAAGTTGTTACTGTGCTGCTGTATTTTGATAAATGGACAGACGCACCTGCTGTTCCTTAAACAGCAAGAAAAAAAGAAGCATTTTCTTCAAAAACCCTCATAATATACTCAACACTAAATTTTCCACCTAAAACTTTTTTTTATATACTTTGCTGACAATTTGTTTTCTTTCGTTGTAAACAATATCATGTTTTTTACTCAACAATACAAATAAACAAGCCATTATTATTATTGAACAAGTGCAGCCAACACACTGTACTCTCACAGGAGGCTAAAAATTTCGTGCTTTTTCTGTAAAGAAGCGATTCATCACGATGATTTCAATGATCCTACGTACATTTTTACGCTTTGTCAGTCGTTTACATCAACAAAAAAAAGTCGAGACCTATCATCGTCATCAGACGTTTTTCCACTTGAAAACCCAACAGCAACAGAAGGAGATTTTCTATTAAAAGTGATTGCAATGCGTTTATAAAATGCAGCAAAATGAAACTTTTTAAAGATTACTTAAGGAAACATTTTCAAGCGGAAAACATAAGAATGGCTTGTTGCACTATTGTAAATTATCGTTTTATTGCATAATAATATTGTACAAAAATAGTCACTTGTACATTTTTCTTCTTTTGAAAACAAGAAATGTAGAGAGAGAGGTCCTCGTGTTCTAGTCAAGTAGCAGTTAAAAACAGGAGATGAAGATTCATCTGAGTTTGATGCAAATTACTTGAGAATGGTGATGAGATGAGAATGACGCTAAAAGTCTCTTGTTCTTCTTCTTGTTGTACAACTTTTTGTTCTTTCAAAGTTAAACTGCTAGCAATGATATAGCCTTTTTAAGCATTTTAGCATTGCATAAGAACCTAAGCAATTATTTACAGATGTTGAGGAAAACTGCTAAAAAGTAAATGGTATAGTCAAAGTTGAGTGTTTTACGGAGACTTTGACTTTACTCGCCGAGCCGAGCGTCTACTTTTACTGTCTGAGAAGTTGATTATTATAACAATGAAGCTAAGAAGTAAAATTAAATGGAAGTTGAGTTGAAGTTGGATATTATGTTATGTGATCGTCAATTCTACACTGCACTGGGCTGTGCAAAGTGTTGATGATGTTCATGAGATGCCCTCTTGAATGTCGTCATGAATCTTTATGAATTGTCACTTGATCATCATGAAATGACGGTGACGGCTGTGCACCCTTTTTCATTGCGATCATTTCACAGAAAAGTGAGTCCAGTGGTAGAAATAGACAGCAAAAAGTGGTACAAAGGAGTTGACGGAAATGGTGAAGTGGAATCGTGCATAGTGCACAATACTTTTATTTGATGGTTTGATGTCTATTCTCATTCATAGTCAGTCAACTGCTGCTTTGCTGTTGTTTTTTTTGGTGGAAATAATAAAATAAAATGAAATAAAATGGATGACTGATAATAAAATATAAATAGTAATATTTTGGAAAGTGTGCGCGCATATTTATTTGAAAAAGTTGCAGTTTTCAATGAGACTTTTAAGGGTTATGAAGGAGTTTTTCGCAGAGAGAAATGCAATGAAATGCAAAATAGGATTTTGAAGAGATGACGAACGGACTGAGTTTAGTGAAGAGACGGAGAACGGAGAGCAATGAAATAAATAATAGAAATGAAAATGGACAAGGATAATATTCATCGAGTTTTATTGTTGTAAAAAAGAGAGATGTATGCATTCAAAATGAGCAGAAAAGCTTTATATTTGAAGTTCTCATCGTTTTCATTTTGAAAGTAAAGTCGGATTATAGAGTCTAGCTAGAAGGCTTGAGAAAGAAGAGAGTCAGTCAAGAGGATTGGCAAGAGAGAGAGAGAAAAGGATTAAAGTATGTAGGTTTTGTGTGTTTTGTGTATAGCAATATGTATACCAGTCATTTCTCCTAGTTTGCATATTATTTGACTGAAAATATACAAAGTGAGTAGTTTAGACAATAACACTTTTCCCTGAGGATAAACTATTTCCAGCCGTTTTTCAGTTGAACACTGAACATTGGGCATAGAATAAAAGGTCACGGTTAAGAAAAGATGGTTGGTTTGGTTGGTTTTAGAAAAAGGACAAAACCACTTTGAAAAATTAATAGAGAGAAACACTGGAAGGAGCCCATTTGGAAATAGGAATGTTGAGAAAATGTGATGTGCATTAAAGCAAACAAGATAGAATGAAAGAAAAGCAAGTTAGTAGTAAATATTTTAAAAAAGAAGCTGGTTTTCTCTCTCTCTTTCTTCCTGATATGTATCCACCTTCCATGTATATCTAGTGGTTGTGCCAAAATGTGAAAATGCCAATCTTCTTATTAAATGACAGTAGGAGGACAACAAGCATGGAATGGGTTTTGATGCGTTTTATTCAGTTTAATAGAAATATTCAGCCTTTTTCCTAATGAAATGGTCTTCTTTTTTTTCCGGGCTCTTCTTTCTACAACAACTACCGTCACCATTTTCTCGTCCCACTGGACTGTGTTGTGTGGCATGGCAAAAGCAGCAACAGCACAACAGCCATAGGTTTTTATTATAAGGTTGACTTTGACTTGGTCTCTTGGTGCGTGTGAAAAAATAAGAATAAAGGGATATGGTCGACGGGACCTCCTTTTGAATAATAGAGCGACTTGTTCTGTCTCCAGAGAGAAAATAACAAGTTTGTGAACAGCAAAACCAACGAAAATTGGTCCGCCTTCTTCATTCTCCTCAAGACCAACTTAGTAGGAAATATACGCGTAGTTTTAGAAAATGTAAACCTATATGAATGAATGTGTGTATAAGTTGAAGCAGTGCCATTACAAAATGTAACGATTTAATCTGCACAAGCTTTTTCTCCTTCTCATTTCCCTTCTCATGAAAGAGACGTCCAGAGACATTTCAAGCAAAGAAGAGAGAGAAAGTCTTCAAGAAAATTTACTTTAAGGAAAACTTTTTCCATACAAAGAGGACTGTGAAGAAGAGATGAAATGAAAATGAAAGGAAACATAAGCTGGTTGAGTGTATAGTGGGTTTGATGCTTGGAAGATGGGAGAATAGAGAGAAAGCAGAAAGCTTTACAATAGTAATATAAGCTTGACTGGAGGCTAAATGGAGATAGGCCTTTGGAGAGAGAGAGACTAGAGACTTTTAAGTAAAATGTTGAAAAAGATGTAATGAGTTTTGAAGTTGTGAACCTTAATTAATGGTAATTCATTGACAGAACTTTTATTGGATTTCTTCAAGGGAATAGCAACATTTTCATCTTCTTCTGCTGCTTTGTCTCCATTTCCTCTTTTTACTCTTTAACTTAAATTGCATGCACGTTGCATTACACTCAGATGTACGTAAAGGCTGACTAGTCGTCGTTGGGCGAGAAAAGAATAGAAACACGTGTCATTTTTACTGCATTTAATCAACCACAAACCGCACACTAAACTCTTCTATACATTTATATGTTCTTCAGAACAATTTTCATTTTTCAATATTACCATTTCCTTTTGCATCAATCTCTCTCTCCTCTCTATATACAAGTAGAATCATAGTCGCAAGTCGCAACGTATTTTCTTCCATTCAAAATAACTTTTTCTAGACAAATTTCTTTTTTCTCTCCCAAAGAAAAATAAAATTGTCGTATAGCATCCATTATTATTGTTATTGCCATTTTCTCCAACTACCTACTTTACATACTACATCGACATAACCACACATAATAATAATCACATGTACATGTCATGTTCTTTCCTTCTATACTTCCACCTCCTCCTCCCTACAATTCACATTATTTGTTATTATGGGATTTTGAAAATGTCCACCATTCCTTCTGCTTACCAAGTCAATAATATGCGAAAAAAAGAGAATTCACAGCAAAAGGCCCAACAGCAATTCCAATTTTTATGTCTTGTTATATATGCGAGGATGGGGGGAGGAGGATTATGATTATGATTGTTATGCCCGCCATCCCCATTTTCTCCATTTACTCTTTCCACCAAAAAAACCAGTCTTTTTTTATTTCATTCTACTTACATATTTCCCTATTTTTGCATACATACTTTATTGAAACATTATCACAAAAAAATAACTATCGTGTACTTATGTAAGTAGACTATGTATATTATGTGTTTTGTGTGTTCATCGCTTTCTCTACTTTTTCTCAAAGACATAGAGTAAAAAATATGACAAACTCGTTTCCAATTTTTTGCAATTCAAAAGAGAATCGAAGAATAAAAAGGAAAAAAAAAGTTTTGTTCGGTTTTGTACAGTAAAAAAAGTACGACAATTTTCCCATGAAACGCATTTGGTTTTTTGTATATATTTTCCCAATTGTGAATGTCTCTTTTGTAGTTCGACGACCGATGCGATACCACACAAAATGTACTGTGTCCCTGGAAAAAAGAGTCATTGATTCTCTCTCTCTTTCTCCAAGTTTTCAAACAGAATATAAAAGACAACTGTGCATACAAAAATACTTACATATATTGGCTGAGAAAAAGCAGTGATTCATTCTAGTCAACTGAAAAACTCTTATTTCCCTTTTCCTCTTTCAAACCAAACCAAAACCACATCATCACAGTCGTCGTCCTCGTCGTCGTCATGAAAGAGCATCATGTATGGTTATGGCATGCATAGATAAAGAGGCTGGTTTGTTGAATGTGATCTGATCAGCTCGACTATTCTTACTCCCAAAACTACAAAATATTGTGTACCATTGAAAATGCAGCAGTGTGTACCTAACATATTCTCAAACTCAAAACCAGCAGATTTGCAAAAAAAATATCACACATACAGAATACTTAACTTGCTCCTTTTCTTTCTTTCTCCATCATGTACATTTGTTCAATAAGAAAGAAAAGAATGAAGAAATAAACTAGGGCATTTGCATTCCACTCTGGGAAAATGATGGTGAGCAATGTGAAAATGGGCAAAAGAAAAGGAACGAGCTCAAGCCGATGGTAAACAGTCAAAAAATCGACATTCATCTGAACTACAAAAGGATGAGTAGGCATTCAACGATATAGTCAGCACCAAAGTAGCACATAATGTCACCAAGAAGAATACTATACGGTGGAATCGTCATCATTATCTATGCGAAAAACTAATGCTGGTACACTAGTACTGCTGTTGTAATACCTAAATATTATTTAGTCCAAACAAATCCGAAAACGAATGAGTACCATTCCAACATTTTCTACTTAAGCGACTGAAATTATGGGCAAGTGAACATTCAAACAACATGAATATTGGTATACCTACCTAATGTAAGTATCTATATTGATGTGAGTGAATACAGTACCTATGAGCCAAAGTGAGACGCAAAACAAGCCGAATAGTTATTTTTTGCATAAGCTTTTTTATTTCTCTTGAGCATTACTGTAATACTTAGAACTAGACAAAGCGGAACTTTTTTATGCAAAAAATGTGTTTGTATATTTTTTCCTCGGTTTAGAGTGGGAAAAAGTTGCTAGTGTCTTGTCTGTGAACACAGTTAGAACAGTACTATCATCTTCATCATGGATTTATCGAAGAAAAAAAGTTTATTTTTTATTATCGTTCCGTAGACAATTATGCATTTTAGAGAACAAGCTTGTTGTTCTATTTACTATGGACTTTTTTTTTGGTGTGAAAGAAAAAATGAAACTCGGCTCTAGTAAAAAATCGATTCTTTTATTCTTTACTCTTCCCTCCAATTTTTTTATTGACAAATCGACTGGATATTATATTTGTTTTTCACGGTCTGAGTATACTTGCATGTGTGTGTGTGCTTTGTGCTCATTTTCTTCTTGAAACAACAAACAAAAGGCCATCATCTTCTTCTCCGTCTCCAATTTTTTTTTCTAGTTCACTTTGTACACTTATCAAAATGGAGAATATGAATAAAAAAACTCAACTCAGAAAAAAATAGACAGGATACTTTCCTTTTGTTTTTGTATTTATTTAGGCACCTCAATTCAAATACCTTTGCTCTCTGCTGAGTTTGTGTTGTGTTATGTGTGCTATACGCCATTACGCTTTTAGCTCTACTGCTGTTTACTTAAGAAAATCCATTTTCTCTTTCTATTTTTCTTCTTCTGTTTTCCATTTCCTTCTAGAAGGAAATAAAAGAGAGGCAAATAATTCAAGGAATTGCAAAATAAAAGAGCATTATGAATAAAAATGGAATGGCTGACATGACATGGTTGCATGTAACGCATGCATGACGTCCTTTGCATAAGAAACCAGTGTGCTAAGATGCCCGTCGTGTCTTTATTCTTATTTTTCACCTTCCGACACCAAGAAAGACGACGACCCACCTCACTACCTTTTGTTTTTACGTCACCTGTGATGGTGACGATGATGATCATGTCATTCACCAAATTAGTCACAAAAATTTCTTACAAATGCCCTCTATTATTAGAGAAATGGGTATTTATAGGGGTGGAATATTACAGGACAGGTGAACTATGCATGTGAGCCATAGGGATTTTTCTTGACAGAAACAGAGCGTCAGACAAAACTAAACTGACAAGAAGAAAAAGGGGGACACCTGCTGGTATTCTCCTTCCCATATAGACAAATATACAGAAAGACATCATCAAGCTTATTCACAAGAGAAAGAACAATACTTGCAATCAAGGTGGCAACAGGAATATAAAAAAAATTCTTGATGCAGAAGTAGTAGTAATGTGGATGATGCTGCAAAAAGAAAAGAGAGGACCACCAAGGGCGTGATTTCTTCGTCAGCTGCTGTTCTACTAGGGCACCATCATCCTCAGAAAAACAACAGGATAGAAAATACAAAGAATAACGACAATGATGAATATAATTTCCATGTCATGTCGTGATTTACCTCACTTTGTAACCCAAAAAGGATAGAAATAAGTAATATTACCCCCAAAAAATCCAAAGGGAAATAGAAACAAAAGTGGCAAGTAATCTACATGATAATAGAAGTCATGCTACATAATACTTTTGAATTACCTGCAAACATGACATAAAAAGTCAAACAAACAGTTCAAGACGGAAAAAATCTGTCACAGCGAAAAAAACTGCTGCAAGCATTCCTTATTGTT
This sequence comes from Entomobrya cf. arborea Gr-Col-00668, assembly GCA_034699025.1. Taxonomy (NCBI): domain Eukaryota; kingdom Metazoa; phylum Arthropoda; class Collembola; order Entomobryomorpha; family Entomobryidae; genus Entomobrya; species Entomobrya cf. arborea Gr-Col-00668. Next base: position 8,402 of record JAQIWN010002067.1, read on the forward strand.
TTTTTGTATTCCTTGCAAAAATACGTGTGCCTTATTTTACGCTTTGTAGTAAAACAGATGACCTCATAAACCAACTTCCTTATATCCATTTCAGTATACCTACTTATGAAATAGATGGTCTTGTTGTTTTTGATAAAAAAAATTAGATAGGGAATTGGTGATAGTTTTAGGTATGGCAGATAGACAAGGATAACCAAGAGTGCATGACTACCCGCAATATCATATTATTATGCTCTGTATCATCCACATTAAAAAATGAAATGAATATCTACCTTGCATCCATCCAGTCTTGTCTTGGTATAGTCTCAAGGCAAATAGCAAGGTATGCTTCTGTGAACTCCTCTATAAAATTCACTTTCTTTTGATCTTTTTTTACTTTGCTTCCATGCCCTGGTCTGGTTGATGTTCGCAGCACGCTCCAGTGACTCAAAACTCTATATCTATCTATGTATGTAATACTTTTACAGCTTGTTTTTAACTTGATAATATTTTCAACTTGCTTTTTCCTTCACATCTTTTTTATTTACTTGGTTTTCACGGTATGTCAGCTTCAAATCATAAAGTAGGTCGTGAAAAAAGTAAAAAGAGAAAACTAGAACCAGAGCAGTGTGATGATAATATAGCTTTACTTGTAAGAAATGTGGGAAAAATTACATTTTTTTGTCTGATTGGTACTTCTACTGCTGCTGTTGCTGTTGCACAAAGATGAAAGTGTATAAAAAAGAGTAGCTTTCCGATTTAATATTACTTTTCAAGATGCGATGTGAGAGAAGTAATAGGTGTATGTAATATATAAATAGATTGTATGAGATCAAGTGGTTGTCAGTATTTTTTTGTGTATTTTTTCTCTTGTGGAATAAACCTCTTACCCAATTTCTTTCCTATTAGTTATAACCCAAAAATAGAGAGAAGGCCGTGGTGTGCTGGAGAAAAAAGAAGTTTATCTGCAGTGTACCATGCATTTTCACCACGAACACGGTTTGCTTGCTTGATAAAAGGAAAAAGCTTTAAAGATCCTGTTTTTTTTGGTTACCCCCAATATTTTTGTGGGTGTGCAATAAGGCAACAGTGTAGACTCAAGAGTTTATTTTCTTAATAGAGCGAAACTAAACATCTTATAAGAGCGAAAAAACAAGCTTTGGATGGAAAGGGTAGTAAAGGAAGGAAGGGAAAGTAGAGAAGGAGGTAATTACATTTCCCAGAGTATTTCCTTTTTCACTTCTCTCACGCAGCTTTACTTTAAACTACATCAAGTTATACAACTTTAGACTGTTATTTTGTCTGTGCGAAAAGTATATTTACTGTTTGTGCACTTAAAATATGAAAAAAACCTTTTCTTGTATTTTTTTGATTATTAACCTTGCTACCTATGTATCAAAACACTTAATCTGTGGTTTATTTTATAAAAATAACCCCTTTTGTTTGAATGGAGAAAACAATTATTTAATTTAAAGATTTGTAAAGTTTTTTGGTTCGTTAAATGCATATAGTTAAATGTATGGTTTCAAGGTAGTTTTCTTTTTTTCTGCAAAAAATAATATACTTAGCACACCAAAGATTCATTTGGTTGGTTATTGGGAGTGCTGCACAACAATATACGTAGGAACAACCAAAGGCACATCAAGTTTATCTTGCTGTGTAGGTCAAGTATTTTCTCAAAAATTGGTTCAAAAGAAAATAAAGATAAATTTAGCCATTTTTCATTTTCTTTCTCCATGAAATCGCAAAAAATACACTACCTAAAATGGATATTTTCTAAAGATTCCAGTTAACCTACAAACAAGTTCCACTTTTCATGATTATCCTTTACCCTCTCAAACAAAAAAAAACCATACGCAAAAACTGGTCACTACCACCACCACATTCTCCAATACGAATACGGTCAGTGTGCCCATATATCTATCCAATCTGCCACTGCCACTACCATCTCCAAAGAACACCGTCCCCTTCTTATCACCATTAACACTGTAAAATTGACCAGTATAAATCATACCTCAGAAAAAAATAGCGATTAAGAAGCAAACATTAAAAACAAAAGGAAAAATTTTCTTGGATAAAAATACAAGTCTATATATGTGATTTTTTTACCACTACCTATATAAATAAAGTGCCTACTATCAAAGCTACTAATCATCACGATAAAAATGCAGCATGTTTGTCCTCTACACTTCTAACCAAACACAAAAGCAAGTCTAGTAACTTTTTCAAATGATACCATGATAAGGTCCTTTCTTAAAGTACATTTTTTGGCTATTGTAATCCAGAAATATAAAAAAGAATAAAAGAAAACGATACAACATCACACATGACATACACACACAACTTTTTATTTAATGAGCACCACAAAAAACCTCTCTCTTAAGACATTCCTTTCAATTTCCAAACAAACTACATTAACTTTTTTCAGAGTGGAGATAGGTTGAGGTCTTGTTCACTCATATCATAAGCTTGTTGAGAAAAATAAAAAAAACAATGCGAGGAATGCTATCACCTGAGAAGATCAAGTCGTTAATCAACCTAGTGAAAAGGAATGAAAAAGAAATAACATTTTTTTTATCTTTTTTTGGGGGCCTTTTCATCAAAAGCAGCAAATAAAAGGCTACTATGTTCCATAATCATCAAGATACCATGACATGCCATGGTATATCTTTTAAATAGCTTTTTAAAGAAAGAGTTTAAAAAAAATATGAGAGAGACTCTGAAGAAGTAAGTACGCTTTAATAAGGTGTAAAGTTGAGGTAAGCACGGTGAATTAAGACGAGAGATAACGTAAAAGAACAAATAATGCTGAGGGAGATGAGAAGATGATGATTACAAAGTGATAGTGGTGATGATGATGATGATGATTATAAAAAAATATTAAGTGAACATTTTGTAACACTGGTTGGTTCGTTAGATAACATGGCAATACTCATCATCGTCGCGTAGTCATCAAGATGACTATGACATTCATTTTCTTTTAGTTCATTGTATGTTCCATTCAATTGAACTTCTTATCACTAACCAAGTACAAAGTACAAGGCAAAGGGACAAACTTAGGGAGAATCCAAGAGATTCATTATTATTTTTGTTCAAAAGAAAGAAAAAAAACTTTTGTAACCCTTTTTTTTGTTGAAAAAAGATGTTGTGTGCGATGTGATGATGTAACATTAAATTACTGTGTATTTGTGTGTGTGTACCAGTCACTTTGGCTTCGTTCTGAAGTCTCCCAAAGGTCCACTTGTTCACTCTGCCTGCCTGCCTTTCTTATTTTCTTTTCTTACTTTTTGATCTTTCCTGTTGATACGATTATATACTCAAGTTTTAGTTGAAGAGAGAGACAGAGAGAGATGAAGAAAAAAGAAAGAATTTTTTTCTTGTGTTTTCATACAAAAGAAGTCAAGTCATAGTCCAAATCTACGACTTGGTTGGTTATCGTACATTTTATAGAGTAGCCTTTTCTTCTTCTTTTTTTTCCTTTAAATTGTTAATTTAGTTGTGTCATGTGTGCAGTGTTGTGTAAGTTGGCTCTTTGTAAAGAGAAATTACAGAAAACTTTGTTGGAGGTACTTTACTCTTTGATGGTCACACACTCACAAAAAAACAACAATGCCAATTGAAACGGTTTCAGACAGCCAGACAAAATGGACGTTTTTTTGAAGAGATGAAGGTGATAGTTGCGATGGACTATTGAAACTTTTTTAGTGATTGCGATGAAGATGATGGTGGAGGTGGTGCTCTGTTGTTGCGACTTGTTTTTTTATTGTACCAAAGCAATTGTACACAGATCCGATTTTTTTGTTGCTGTTGGTCGTGGAGAGAATAGGATGTTTGATGAGGTCGATCACACGGTGCGGTGGTATGAGTGAGTTTTTGGAGGAGCACCTTTCAGTAATAAGTGTGTATACACTTTTCATGAAGATGATTTTTTGACTTCGCTTTGGCTTTTACTTTGGCGGTGGCTTTTTGGGTGAAGGTAAAAAAATAGTGTACTTATTACATACATAAAAGGTTAGATGTATTTGTAGGAAGAAGAGTCATTTGAGTAAAAAATTTAAGTATTACACACTAGTCATTAAGGTGTATTGAGAGAAGAGAGCACTACTTAGAGCTTCTTCCGCTTTTGATGTTGTCTCGAAAATGAAAATTAGATGAACATACCTAATCTGGTATGTGGAACGAATTGAGTTGTGGGGAGGATTGTGATCTTTTGAAGAAAATAGGTTCATCGTATCCATTTTAGGAAGAAAAAATGAATTCATCTTTTTTTTTCTATTCAGCTATGAAAAAAAGTTTAAAATATAAAGTAAGTATGGTATATACGCACGAATGCACGCAATGAGGAAGACGTTTTTCTTTGGAAGTTTAATCAAGTTCATGAGAAACTTGGTTTTTTATAATCATTTCATTTTGGAAGAAGATGAGAAGCTTGTTGGGTCTATTGTCTTTTATTGACACAGGATGACTTTTTAAATCCAATCAAATTTGCATGATTATCCATCAAAATCATGAGTATCATCATCATTCATAAATTTCAAAGTTAAGTATCGAATTTGAAAAAAGTAATAAAAAAATGGTTGTTGACGTTTATAATGGGAATGCGTACATCAGGTAGTTTTAAAGGGGCTGTTAACTGGCTTGTTGAATCAATTTAAATAAATGCAGTTTGACCAGGATGTCCCATTGCATCAAGTTCAAAAACATTGTAGAGGACACGGAGTCAAGTGGAAATCAAGTCAAGATTTTTAGTGACTTTGATGATGACGACGACGACGATGGTTGTGGGCCACCCAGAAAAATAAACGGAACTTTTGGCGTGGCATAGCATATCAAAAAAGTGCATCATAGTTTCATATGAACATGATCATGATGATCACAAAAGCAGCATCATCATTTTTTCAGTTGAGCCTCCTTGCCTTGAGGTGTGACATGATGCAAATAATATATTAAAACACTTGAAAATACTTGACTTGTCTTTTTTCCTCTTGACCCTCAAAGCTCTTCAGAGAGAGAGAGAGAGAGCAATCAAAAATTCATAATAAACTTGCAACATGATTTATTATACCATCTTCATCTTATTTTATGCAACAAGTTAAATACATTTAATGGCAATCAAAGAACTAAACCATTTTGCGACTGGTTTTTACCTTATGCCTTCCTTAATCTCCTTATTAAATAGATAAGCAGGGATGACGATGGAAAAAAAGGGTTTAAAAAATAAGAAGGAAACACCCAACAAGACAAAAACCAAAGAGTAAAATATGAATTGTGAACTATTACTCAAGTGTATCCTATCTCCTTGTCTTGAGTAAACACGTATTAATTTGCATTTTTGCGGTTTCAAGCAGCATTTATGATGCTGAAACTGAACTGAACTGATGATGAGATTGGATTAGTTCTTAATAATAATATTAAGAGTGATGGAAAGGAGTATAAGAGATAGAGTATAATATTATGTCTTGGAGGTGGTCCGGTGGTCTTGCCTTTTGCTTATTGCTTGCGATATGAAATTAGACAGGTGAGTGTACAACTTGTCATGTTTGTTTGTTATTGAGGATGGAGAGGAGGTGGTAGGTGGATTCGACAGGTATATAAAATACAATACAAATCAAAAAAAAAGTGTAGCAGAAATATTTTTATTGCTTTATTTCGTACTGATTTTTGTCGTAACAAGTTTTTTCTTTACAGTTAGACCATGGATAATAGAGTAATTATCTTATCTTCATGAAAAAAAACGATAAGAAATTATTACAAGTATTTTGGATAAAATATAGAGACATAAGTAGATTATGTATATTATGTAGATTCCTGCAGTAAAATGCTGATTACTAAATCGAAATGTGCACAGCTGTCCAAATGGTATGATCGATAGGGTCACCCAAATCAACTTTTGTTCATTTTTAAGAAGAACAGTTCAGTCAGAAGACCTTGTTCTCTGATTAGTTTCTACATTTTTATTTGGAATTGAACTGATATGATAGTTCTCTCAATATTCTAATTAGAAATGAACTGTTTTCCTTCATCAAGAATTATAGAGAGCAAAGAGCAGATGAGTTTTATGCATTATCGTTCGTGTGTGTCCTCGTCAAGTCATATTCAAGTAATTAATTGGGGCAGTGCAAAAAAGAAGATTTCTACTTTTTGCGTTGGCTGGTGAGTTAATCAAGTCAAAATTCATTTGCATTTTTTTTTAGTTGCAGAGGTTGGTTGGGAGGAAGTTTACCTACCCTCCCATTGTTTTATGATGAATGAAATAAAATGTAAATAAAACTGTGCATTTTGTATTTGCATCTGTTTTCTAATCAGTGCACTCAATAAAAAATATGGGTATATCGTCAGTCATCTCATAATAATAATTATCATCAGTAACGTCATCATTACAGCAGCTCATTTTTAAAAGGAGTAAAATATTGTCCTGTGTGCTAGTTGATCGGAATATTAATGAACTCAGCAATTCTGTATAACTTATTATTATTCAGTAAAGTTGGCTACTGTGCACTATAAAGGGCAGTGCAGTAGTAAAATTTATGTAATTGTAAATTGTAATGCACCTCAGCTCAGAGTGTCGAGTGAAGTATGATATCGTTGGATGCAGGGGTCCGCACATTTATTATTTATAAGCAATCAGTAATCAGAGCAAAGGATCTTAATGAGTTATTTGCTAAAGTGGCGACGGTGGTGGACGGTGACGGTAGTGGAGTTTGTTACGAGTTAAGTAGCATTGTTTATTAGTAGGCTTTCTGTAAACAAAGTTGATATTTATTGGGTAGTATGCTACGTACTACTGTCGTCTATTGCATACATAATCGCCTTGTAAGTTTGTATAAGAGGTGGAAAATGAGACGAAAAAGTCATAAAAATTATTTCGTAATGATTCAACTTCTTGAAAATTATACACTGGACTAGAATAACATAAAGGTTAAGTTTTGACCTTTCAAAATTCCAAAATAAATATGCAACGAGTAATCATGTTACCCATTATTGCCAAAAAATAATATTTTTAATTAGGAATGAAGTGCGAAATAAGTTTTTCATCAAAATCACAAATATTCAGTTCGGGTTTCAGCGCCATATGTAATGTATGACTTAACGAATGTTTTTGTAGTCTTATCTGCCTACGTGCTTTTAAAACTAGTTTTAATGTTGTTCATTGTTAAAATCATTGATTAAATAATAATGATCGGAAGAGATGGCTGTACACAAACACACGTACACTTCACGCATGCTTCATTATTTATCAATAACATTTTTTCAAAAGTTTACTCGCTGCAAACAGAAATTGACGAGCTTACATGCAGACACTGTTTCATGTCTCGAATTCCGACAAGTTCACTTCAGACAAGACAATCTCATTCTACTCCGGCAAGCAAACGCTATCATCACTGCCATACATGGCAAATGACAAGAGAAAATTACAGGTTTCCCTGAACATCGAGCAAAATTAGGATAAAAAGCTTACCTTCTGTAAAATTCATCATCACATCAAAATATTATCCAAAAGCATGTCTTGACTTTTAACTTGCATTGCTCACCAATTATCTATTGAATTGCTTTTTTGATTATTGATTAAGTTTTTCACTTTGTAAATTAGAGTACAAAGTTAGTTATATATCTCTTTTGCCAATTCCCAATTTAAATTTACTTTTTTTTTCTACAAATTAGATCATTTCTATTCATCCTTGCAAATTGCAAAGTGTATTTTTGAATGGGTTTTTTAAAAGGTGAAAAAAAATATTTGCAAAATACATCAAGTTTTTTTTTTGTGCACACATCTTTTGGCAAATCATTTCTTTTTGGGATTTACATTCAGTTTTAGTATACTATACGTGTAGACATAGGTACATTTTTTTGCATTCGCTTTTGCACAAACAAAAACACAATTGCAAACACCACACCTGATAAAATAAATTTTGTATGGAAATTGGGTATTAAAAAATTATATGTTAGTCGGTTGAACAAGTCAAACGCTTTGAGCATCTTTTTAATTTTTAGATCCCTAACCTTATACACAGTGTAGTAACAGCAACAGCGCTGGCTCATTCACTTACACAATCCCAATCAGCGAAACTAATGAAAAATTTACAAAAATGTATCCTACGGAATGGGTGTGCTTTTGTGCTATCGAAAGTGACGGGATGTTACGCAAGCAAGTTAACTGAAAACAGTCATTTAAAGAAGTCAGTTTGCTCCTGTGAAATTCCTCTGAAGATGAGGATATAATGATACCTATACAAAGACATTTAGGTACAAGCATATCCAATCCAATCCTGAATTATTTAATGAGCAGGTAAGCGTAAACGCAGCAGCAAAAAAAACTGATAATTATAATGAGTCCTTTTTTGTACAGGTGAGCTGAACTGCGTTGCGTATGAATAAACTCACACAAAGTTAGCAACCAGCTTCTGATCAGGATCATATCAAGCTCCTGTCCGTGTCCGAACTTTTTTTTTAAAAGAGTTGAGCTTCTTTTTTTCAAACGTCAACTTTTTTTATGGTAAAATCTAAAATCACTTGCCAAACGAGCACAACACCTTAAAACAAAAAGTATCTGCAACTTGTCTCATAATCATCATCATCTCATTTGCATCATTTTGTGTTCATCATTTAATGTACCTAATTCCCATAAACTGAACTTGTCTTATGCAAAATAGCAGCAAAAAGTGAAGGTGTCCGTGTCAGTTTCTGCAGCTTTTCAACATAATCTCCTTTCTTGATAAAATAGGTTTTTTTTTCCTCTGCAGCTTGTTCTGCAGTTCACTGCACCGGTTTCACTTTACTTGGCAAAACGATCTAAAGCTTACCCGTATTACATTACAAGAGAAGGTGAAATAGGGAATAAATTATGAATGCATGACTTTGTCTACACAATTTAGTAAAGTAGGTATATATTAGTACTGTATTGTCTAACTACACCATTAAAGCTATAAAATATAAATGCAAGACAAGAAAATAAATGAAGAAGACACAAAATTAAAAGTAAACCAGTGCCATAAAAACACCTGGAGCAAAAAAAG
>JAQIWN010002068.1:0-17394 GCA_034699025.1 Entomobrya cf. arborea Gr-Col-00668
TTCATGACATTCATCCAATTTGGTTGGGTTAATATTTCCACCCAAATTAAATTCTCGTTTTTCAAATTATTTAGCACATTATTGTAAATTGGAATCACAGCATTTTCATGTCATAATTTGTTGTTTGGGGCTAGTATATTCATAAGTATTCGTACATATAGCATTTAGTAAAAGTAAAAAATAAGCATTTATTTATTTATATTTTAACCTTGTTCCATCGCTGTCAATTCCAAACCTTTTGAAGTAGAACAGGGACTGTTTAAAATTTGCTGATGTGGAAAATTATGTGCAATGTGGTGTTATAATGCCCTGTAACCACAGTCGAAGAACTGAGTATATCCTTCGTTGTACATCGAATATCGCAAGTCTATCGTGTAACTTTAGTTTACATTTAAGACATTTTTCTGTCATCCTGAATTGTTTTGATCATTGAACCAAGATGATGACAACTTTCGATCTTTCATCTTGTCGTGCTCTAGTCAGTCCCATGGTTCTTCTACCCAAGCACTGTCACAAGCAGGGCACAAGTAGTAGTCGTAGTCTTGTCACTGAGCAGAAAGTAAGCAAGGGAATTAATAAGATAAGGACATGACCTCGTCTTCTAGTTTTGCAACAAAATGTAAAGAAAAATGGTTAGAAAGTTAAATAAAAGAGACAACTATTGAAATTACTGTTTGTGTACAAAAGCTTAGTTTGACATGTGAAAGCGGGATGGCGTTGCTGTAATAGGAACAATATGTTTTGTGCTGTGCTTTCTTAAAACGCTTTCTCCATTTATGACGTGCCTAAAATTGGAAATAAAAAGGAAAGTTCTCATGCATATCTTGAAACCATCATACACAGCACCGCAAAATAAAAATAAAACTAATATCTGATTGAAGCTGATAACTAGTTGGTACGCACCACCGGGTACCACCAAACACAAACTTTAGCGATTTTTTTGCACATTCAATAAAGTTTTAGTAGATTAGGCTGGAAGTTTCTGCAAATCAGATTTTTCTTCGAATGGTGGCATGCGTCTAAACGAAAAAACTTTTCAAACTTGCTTTTGACTTATTTCTTTTACGTGAGCGAACATGGATTTTATAACTGCACGTCAATATGTGTATACTAACATGAAATAGTCACACAAACCATTTTTATTATTATACATGTGGCCTGTTTTAGCAATCGTACCGCTTCATTTCAATTGAAACAAGCTAAAAGAAACTTTTTCTTATAGAAATACGACAATATTTTATTAGGTCCATTGTATGCTAAGTATGATTGGCAGGATAATGCAACTTTAGCCATGTGTGGGTTTACAAACTTACTGTGCTATCAAGTTTCCTCACAATTCCCTTGCCATTTTATGTACCACTGAAAACTCCCCAATCGCTAATAACCTTCTTCGTGCGCTTTTACACACACAGTCACAGCACAATACCGCTGCCAGTGAAATGTAATTCCAAAATCTGAAAAACTTGACATTTAAATTCATTGTAAGGTGCAGCTGAGTGTCAAGGTGTCACAATAAATTTCTCCTTTTTGTAACTGCAGTACAAGGTACAAGTCACAAGTACTACAGGGCATAATAACTTTTGCAGTGCAATGTGAGGGAGATAAACGAGGAGACACGAGCATTAAATTTTCCTGAGTATTTTAAATGAGCATTCCTGCTTTACGTATGTCGCCTTCGTCTCCTAAGGTCTGATCTCCTTATTTTAAACAAAGTCAGTCGTCCAACTACAATGTAACGTAACGTAATATTCCGCGTATTTCGTGTTACTTTTATTTGCATTTTATTTCCACAATTCAAATTTGTCTATGTGTGTGAAATTGTATCCCATCATTATAAACACAATCCACCAAAAAATTTAATGGCTTTCCTAACCCGCACGCAGTCTACATGAGTCTACATTATTGCATTGCATACGCTTTTTTCCTTACAAAACGAATTAAATACAAAAGATGGAAAAAATGTGCATCTTCTTAAAATTAGAAGACGTATTTTTTTCCACTGAGCTCTGCCGCCGTCAAACATACCGTGGTGGAAAAAAACACCGAGATATGATACATTTAACTTGCAAAAGGATATTCCCAAAGGAATGCAGTGGATTGGCTTCACATGAGGCCTAATAATAAGCATGTAGTGGAAAATGAAGGTTGCAGAGTTGGAAGAATATGTTATAACCCACGAATATTGCATAATAATATACACTAGAAAAAGGTTCTGTGTACTTTCCTATTTTTTTTCTTTTTGCTGAGATGATGGTATGTTTCAAAGATGATACTAGAGAGTAGTAGTCTCTTCAAAGTAGTCAAAGGATATGAATGAGATCATCGTTATTACTATTATAGAGAGAATACGGAAGCACTTTAGAAAAGTAACCTACTGGTTTCTTCCAAAGAACTTTAAGCATACAACGGAATTTCCTTACGGTATGTCGCACTCTAAACTGCACACTTCTTTTTTCTTTGTTGTTTGCAAAATGATATGTGCTTATCAACATTAAGCCTTATGATGTATGTGAAGTGTGGTGCCCATTAGTGGTGGTAAGAAGTAACTTTGTAGTATTTTAGTCCTCTTCCTCTGCATCTTTCATGATGAATGTATGAAAAAATCATAAGTGTTCTGTGGAATAAGAAAAAAGGAGTAGCATTTTTTCTCTTTAAAGTTAAATTCAAAGAGTTTTCAACAGTGTAAGTGGGAGATGTCGTATTGTTAAGGAAGAAACTTATCTGTCAACTTTTTTTTGTTTGAAACCACACATTATGTATGCTTAACTAAATATAGCAGAAACAGCATATTTTATGGATGCTTCTCTCTTTCGTTACGAAAAATAAAACATCAAGTTGCTCTTATAAGTCAAAGCAAAAAGAGTTTCATATTGTCAGTAAAAGAAAAATGTAAAAAGAAAAAAGTTCCTGGAATGATGTGAAGTAGCAACCAACCGCAAAGAAGAATGAGACATGATTTTCTTGCAATGCATACAAAAGAACTTGTTCGTCGTGTTCAACGGTTTTTGACATGACTCTGTATCTGTATACATGCATGCATACAATTTTGGGAGACTACTGGCTCATGGCTCATTCATTTGGCCACATGGGTACACATATGTTGCAGGGTGATGGTGCTGGTGATGTCTTTTGGGCATTTGTGAGGAAGAAGTATCTCAGTGGCCCTGATGTATTGTAAGAAAGGCTTTTATGTAGTGTACGTTAGTCGGAAGGAAACCAAGTAGTTTTAGAACAGTAAAAAGATACGATGCTAACTGCCTAAGGAAATGTCCTTATGCTGACATTGGTACGGTCTTTGCTTCTACTTCCAAATACTTGAGCTCTGGAGGAAGAAGACGATCATTCGATTTGAAGGGAAAAGTTGGACGCAAGAGACAAAAAAACGTATTTTGCTTCTAAAATCTGCTCCTACTGCCGCAAAGCTACTATTCTTCTTCGTTTTCTTCAAAGGAACCATGCTATCTTTCAAGAGAGCGTCATCCTGTCTTTTTACTTGTTACATCCTTGCCTTTTGTTCTCCATTTTTTTGCTTTAGCTGTCGTTTGCTGGTTAGCCAGCCTCATTACGGAATTTGTGAGAACACACAAAAGAAACACGGCACGAAACGAAAAAGAAATGACGAAAAAGCTGCTTTTATTCATGATGATAGGCTACGCCACGCACAAAGAGATAGATCCAAAAAAATAAAATAAAATATGCTTACTGTTATTTCCATATACAGTTTCTTCTGCTGCACGTTCTGCTTAACATGTCACATATGCAGGCAATCAGCATCAACTTTTACAGAGTGAGAGAGAGGCAAACTGCAAAGAAGAGGAATCTGGCATTCATTCTTATTGGAATACAAAAACAAACAAAAAGAATGAAAACCTTATAGAGAAAAAAACGTCACATTTAATGATAGTAACCACAAACTGTGGTGAAGAAAAATACGCATCCCATTATGGTTCTATTTTTGCATGACAAGTATTTAATAGGGGACGAGAGAACAGGGGATGCTATCATACCAGATATTATACAACATAAATATTCAGCGTGTTTACCCTGCCTGCATAGATACAACGTATTATATCCGCCATCATCATCTCGTCTCGTTGGATGAAGTTCAACGATACCTATTTCTCAGTTTCTTTTTACTTATTCCGCTTAATGCATCATGCTCATTTAACGAGTGAAATACATGCGTAAAAAGCGTTTTGACAAGTGTGGTGACAGTGACAAGCTAAAATGTCACTACCCTCAAAAATGCATCTTGTGGCTGGGCTGCAAAGAGAAAGGGGAGAATATTTCTAGCATGTGTTAAAAGCATGTCTATAGTCATTTTTGAAGTCATAAATATAAAATTAGAATGTACACAAATGGATATATTTACTAAACACACATCATTTATTATTTGTAATCATGGTACGTTATTTCTTTTCCTAGCTATGCAATATCCTGGGAAAACAACAGTTCCGTAGGTTTATCTTCTTTTTTTATAAGTTGGCTCAGTCGTCAGTTTTTGTTGCTGAAAAATCACTTACCCTTTTCTTGTTTCTCGGTTGATTTGAAAATTGCATTAGGATTTTACAACAACTCGTGTAATGGATGTGTAGCATATTATTCATGATACCACTTTTCCATTAAACTTCACTTCCTCTGCTTTTGGTTTATGAATCGTTAAATGATCATATAAACTAAAACTCTTTCAGTGACAAGTATCATGAATCTTCGAAACGCAGTATTACATGTGCTCCAGAGTCTAGATAAAACAAGGCGATCGTAATCTTAGATACAAGTACACTTGAGGTTGAGAGCTTCTTCCAAAAAAATCACATGCAATAGTTAATCCTGTCGCCCTGTCGCATATGTCGCATACTATCGTTTTTATTTGCAAATATACATTTATAAGAGCTATTTTTCTTATGAGTAATCAAGAAGGAATTCGATTAACAAGCTTTTTTCCATAAGAATTAGTACGAATAATCATTTATTATGGCTGTTTAAGAAATTTATCGTGACAAAACTAGTCCTTGCATTGTGCATGTGCATATTCATGAATTGTTTTTAGTTTATATTCATGTCATAGAAGGATAATGATAACAATTTTCATTTTATATTTGAAGATTAGCCATAACACAATGAAAAATTCAAGTGTATGCTATTTTTATGTAAGTGGGTCTCTCCCTCTCCTTAAAGTGGTACGCAGTAATGGTAGTAGTTTTTGTTGAACAAATAGTAAAAAGTGAAAGCAAGCGTAATAATGTGTACACATATGTGTATGCATTGCAAGTTGCAAGTTACAGAAAAACCCCAACTCACAATCCACATAGTCTACACACAAAAATGGATGTAGCATAATGGTAACACAAATAATATGTTAATGCTTTACCAGAGAAAAAAAAAAAAGTTTTTTTGTGGTACAACTAACTAGACTACCATGCAAATCCAGTGAGGATTTTAAGCAAACAAGAAGCAGGGCAAAACTTCTTTCGTTTGTTGTTGCCTTCCTGCTTGATAGAATATAGCCTCTTTCTCGAGTGCACACACACGTTCTTATTTTTTTCTCTTTCTCTTTGTATATATTTCAGCTGAGCGAAGCCCCATCCGAGAGTGGAGAAACTTCAGCAGAACTGAATGGTCTAATCGAAGCGGCAACTGGAAGTCCTATATACGTAACTTCAGCATCCGAACTGAACAGTTCTCAGTCAGCTCTTCATCGAACAACGGTTGCTACCGCTGCTGCTGCCGGTGGTGGTGGTACTACGATCGAGGAAAGTCAGGAGGGGAAACCGAGCCCGTCTCGTTCTACTCCAACTTCCACTGTTACAACGAGAGCTGTAATAACCAGTGGACCTGAATTGTCACCTAGTAAGCGTAGTAGTAGTATTGTTACTGTGGTTGGTGTCAACACTTCTAGTACCGGCAGCACTTCAGTTGGAGGTAAAATATTACAATTAATGTGAATCCTATCATCTTATATTAAAGCCCTTGTTGTCCGTGTAGTACATGTAGTAGTTGCAAAAAAAAACTAACAACAGTCAAGTGTTATTGGTAATGTCGATGATGATGGTAGTACTAATTTTGTAGCTGGTGGAAGGGATAATGATAATGTGAGAAGTAGAAGTAATGGTTGTAGTTGTAAATTTAATGAGAGTAGTTTAGAAAGCAATAGAAAAAAGTTCTTTTCTTATGTGTCTTTGAGAGAAAAGTCCAATTAAGGAGGACCTTTCTACAAGGATTTACACTTTGTTTGGTGGTGGTGGTATATCGTATTGAAATAGCTAGTTGTAGTAATAGGTAATTTGAGTCGAGACACTAGAAAGCTAATGATAAAAATTGCTGTTGTTTTGTTGTACTACTCATCATTATCATTATGGTGTTTTAAAAAGGGGATTATACTGTTAGTACTACTACCTGTATAGTAAGTGTGAACGGTGTTGTTAAAAGTGGTAAACTTGTTATCTTAGGCACGTGCCTGCCTAATGGACAGTATTCATCAGGAGCAACGACAGGTGATAGAAGTATCGCATCTTCTGTTGGAGAACCAGTCCTTCCAGCCAAAAAGTCCATTAGTAAAGAAAGTGTCAAGTAAGTAAAGCAACGCTTTTTTAAACTTTAGCTACATTTTTTACATGAAGATGGCATTTTCAAACGAAGAAAATAAAAAAAGAACAAGTAGTAAATGACAATGAATTACGGAAGAGTTTCTATTTGTGTGACTTGTAACAAAACGAATCGATGTCAGACCCTTTTTTCTTGGTACTTATCATTCAGTGAAATACTTACATGCATAGAACGTGAATCCTCTTTGAATGAATTTTGTATGACGCTGTGTCTTTTAATGGAGTACATAAAGTTTAATACATACTACATACATAATAATACAATATGTAGATCTTATGGGGATATAAAAACAGTATAACTCATAGAATAGATGTCAAAATGTTTCTTTACACCATTTTTCCTGAACCAGTTATTTTTGTCTCACCGTCACAAAAAATACCTTTTAGTTTTCCGAATAGAAATTGAGAAAAGATGAAAAGGCCAGTTTTGTGTCAGAGCCTTGATCGATACTGGAAAGTATCTCCTTTTCTATTTCTCTGTGCTGAAGCTAGATATATGCAAATATTTACATTTGTGCAAGTACCGCTACTTAAAACAAGTTAAAGTATAGGTGTGATGTGCGTGCAAGATCAATACAAAAGCCTCGGTTTTTGATGGCACTAAAGAATACGTTTGCCCTTGTTATTCATACAGTATCAGTGCACATGGAACTTTCCCATTTTAACTTGATATTGACTTTTTATCTCACACAGTAGAATAATAGGAAGTAATAGTGTGATCTGATTGGTGATTTCAATCTTATTTTATGATTATTTCCAGGATGTTATGGGGGTAGTTGCCTTTATACTAAAATGCGTTGTGTGGCCTATTTCGATATAAGAAAACTTTTATAAGAAAAAAAATCTATCGTAGAAATGTACTTGTACACACATAAATTGTACAACTTTCTCTTTTTTAACATTATGGCAATACAGAATCAAAAGTGAATGCGTTTATAGAAAGAACAAACCATGCCCGTCAATTCCTCATTTTTTATTCATGAAAACCGAAAAAGTTTGCGTCATGACTATCAAACTATTCTTTTGCAGAAACGAAACTAGTTTTTACCTAATAATCATAAATAAGCGATAAACTGTCGTAATTTTTAACTCCCCATATTATGCATTAACAATCAAACATGCATTGAAGTACTTTAAGATGATCACTTTTTGGTAAAACGTGCATTGTGGAACAATGTTCATTATCCAATCGGTGGAAAGTGTGGATATTTTTGATAACGAAGGCATTCGAATGAGGACAGCGGTCATTGATGAAACAGAGATTGGCTCTGAGTAGGTTTTTGAACGGAAACAAGAAAATAGACTGAATAAAGCAGTATTTTTATTTTATTACACTGTTAAACAGAATATGTAGAAGGAATACTCACTGTTTTATTGCTAACATATGAATTTCATGTTATAAATATAGTCACATTTGTATAACAAGCTAGTAAAATGGTAGAAAATGTTCGCAGAAATTTTACAGCAGCTTCAACGCGAAAATATCTCACACACAGAAGGCTAGCAGCGTTGACGGATGGATAGACAGTGGAATTTGTTGTTGTTTGGTTTGGATTTAGATGGTTGTAAGTTGTAGATTGTGGAATACTAAGACTAACAAACCGGGACTTGCTCAGTTGTTTGGAATAGACTATTCTTCCTCTACTCTAGTCTGCGTCTGATATAAATAACATTATACTATAATAGTTTTCCTCCGAACAAAATAACCAAGGAATAACTAAAGAGAATATGGAGAGAAGATACAAATACTTCCATCATTGCTATCTTCTGAACGTGGTAGAAAATAACAACAGTAAAACAGATACATGGAAATTCTACCTCTACACGCCGTCATGTCATTCAATAAACTTGAAACGTAAAATGTAGGAAGAAATATGCATAACGTCCATTTTTATCTGTTAGGTCGTGTGTTTTGTCTGTTTATATCAGAAACGCCACCAACAAAAACACCTTTGTTTCCCGAATCAGATGAGGCATGAATTCTGAGTTGAAAAATATCAACAATTGTTATTGTTACTACTGTTTGCGAAAATGAGACTTGCATACTGCATTCATGCTAAGTATAAATGTACACATGTTGGTATATGATGTTTCAGTGCTTAGAGATAAATTATGGATACATACTCATACTTGGGTACGCAACGCACTTGTATTTTCTGTATCTCATCCAATTCTGGATCGGATAAATTCTGTAATACCTACGGTTTTTGTGCTTTATTCAAAGACCTTGGATATAAGATGTTATCAAAAAATGATTCCAAAAAGCTTTCATAAACTTTGTGTTCATGTAGTTTAAAGAGAATGACAACGCATCAAAATACTGATGTTCTCGTAGATTTTTTTTCTGTCAATATAAACTTGGCTTGTGCTGAATGCAATTGCGTGTACTGCAGGAAATAATACAAAATACAATGCAATAGAGTAAAAAGGAAAATGATTTCGTTAGGAAACTATTTTCTCCCTGTTGTATTCAATAGTTTTACGGACATACCCAAAATCTTTTAGAAACCACCAAGCTCGAAACGTTGTCATAAAATATCCTAGATAACATACCAGTGGAACTAGATCGTTTTCCTTGCCTGTCAGTTTACAACTTTAAAATCAGCACATTTTGTTACACAGCTCAGCGGTTATCAAGATGATGGCAGTGTAACCCACTTACTTAAATTATATGGACAATACCAAGAGAGCAGATATATACCTACATATATTATAGGCTTGGTTGGTATTTTGTATATACCTTTGCGTACATATATAAATGTTTTTGATAGCAACAATTAGTTTTGCACAATCAGCCTTTTGTTTCATTCAATTGTTCCACAAAACATAATGTGTCAGTTTCTTGAATACCATGTCATGTTGAGTGCAGGTCTTATATTTTTATCATACGGGGACATCCTCATGTCATATTCTTGTCTTTTACATTGAAATATATGAAAACATGACTAAAAATGTCTAGAAAGTCTTATACTAAAAATAAATAAACTATATAAACTTTTTATTTAGGTTTCCACTAAACAGTTTCATTGTACTAAATTGTTTTGTTTTATACGCATTTAATAAATACATAAAATGTACGCATACAATGTCATTTTCTCTGTTATGTTGTTTTTCCATTTGTCTTCTAAGAATCTACACTTTGTTCTTTGCGAAAATGGGCAAGACTTTGTTCCAGGAAATAGGCAGCTGGCTGGAGTTCATCCAGAACAAGGACATGTTGTTCTCGTTTATTTGTCAAACTGGTGGGACATGCAAAACCAAGTATATGAACAGCAAAGTGATACGTAGTTAGATTGTGTGAGACAGCTAGAGGCTCATTCACTCGGTGATACTTACTCATTTAAAGTTTTCTTTCATCTATCCAGCTATGGCTATATAAGTGTGTAGAATGAAATGCCTACAGTTCACTTTTGTTTCCCTAATATATCTTCTGTGTTCATTTAGACTGACTGTGAGAAGTGTACTAAGTGTAATTTTGTGAGAATTGCAATAAGTAATTGCATATTTAGCCTAGACATTGTTAGATCTTGCCTAGTATTTCTTCAAACTACATACCATTTGATAAATCCATGTTTTGTTGTTTTGTTTTTCTGTTCTAATACAGTGTATATTTGTCTTCCTATCCTTTTTCATTGTTTTGTCACAGTGGTGCCTCACTTCATTATTTTTGTTACATCGCCATCAGTAAAAGCATTGTGGTGTATTTTATTACTTGGGAATGTAACAAGAATGGGGCATGCAAAAAAACTATCTCGCATGTAAGAAAGCGGAAGTAGAAACATTAGCCAAATTTCGATCTTTTATTCCACTGCTCAACTGCTACTTTATTGCTCATATTTACTGCCCTCATGTTTCAATGTATATTACATCTTGTCATTTTTATGTATAATGCCACTGTGAAAAAATTGTGGTAATTTTCTATACTAGGCCAACTTTAAAAATAAAGTTATGTTTGCAATTTGCATATGTACAATGTTCACACAATCTGTGCACTTATGTTTTTATCATAATGGTAATCAACAATAGGGAAAAAAAGTTATCCAGTATGTAAAGTCGCCTCAGTGAAAAATATATACAGAGCTGCAATGAAAGTTGTTTTCACGAATTCAGAAAAGTGGTAATTATTGTAAGCATTGGAGAAATGCACATTAGCAGTGGCAGTAGCCCATTGCTCATGTTGATACGTGCTCGTTGTCAGTTAACCCATGTTAAATTATCTTGTCACTTTGTATAAATGAGGCTAACTTTCAGTTTCCATATATCTACACTAACATTCGAAGGGAAGCACACTACATTGTATGCTGTTGTCTTTGTTAATATTAAACAACGCAACAACGGCAATCGAACGACATCCATCCACCTAACCAGCCGACTGCATGTGATGCAATGTATATTGTATTATCACTTCTCATATCTGCTATATTAGTTTTGCGTATTACGTTTCTCTCTAGAATGAAACCATATCCTATCAAATTCCATTATCTCACCTCTTCTCACCCTACATAATCCTCGCCTCTCTTTATAGATCAATTTCCATCAGAAAAACCAGCAGCAGCAACGGCAAGAGCAAAACGTATCCAGTGCCAATAATGTACCGACCGACACTGAACAAGTCATAGCGGCTTGGTCTAATCTAATGTATTATTTCACAACATTCCAGCGTCATCCTTCTCGTCCATCACCGTCACACTCTACTCATTCACTACTCTCGAAAGAGTGATTTATCTGATCAGTCAATCTGAATCTGTCCACTCCTCTGTGTAGTGCTACCAACGCAGTTAAATAATACTGATATACAGACAGACACAAAAAAACAAATAGTGACCTCTTCGATAGCACAAATGTGCCCTACACAAGTAAATGCTATTTGGTAAAAGGAGCTGCATGTAAAGAAGTAAAATTGAAAAGACTTGTGTTTCAAGTCATTTCCGTTTTATTTTCTTCTTTGCTGTTTGTTGGTTCTTGTCCATCTTCTCCCATCCCATTCCGGATGCTTTTGTCGTCTGTTTCTCCTTTCTATTTTTCTTCGCTTTGATACGATACAAAATAGGGAATGAGAAAGAAACATACACGCACGCTTCATTCACTTTGTATAGATACATTATAAGAGTGTCAGTGTGAAAGTGCCAATATTTTTTCATCGTCGTTCCTCAGATAATTCAGAAAACAGTTCTGTATTAAATTTACTAGATGTGCTGTTTTGTTCTGTGAGATATAGAAAAAATCTCCGACATATTCTCTCCCTCTTGAATATACAATGTCGCCAGAGTTGTTGTTATCTTTCTATTGCCATACACTGGACAAGACATTTTGTGATATATTTATCTTGTGAGCATAATAGACTTTCACAAATACACACAACCTCTAGCAAGTTTGTAGTGTGAAAGTAGTTTCCGGGAAATTGTACGCACGTAGTATAGAGATAAAATATTACTGTGTTGTATACACACTATATATTCACATGTACAACTGTATAACCAGTTTGGTGAAGATAGGTTCTAAATGAAAGTGCTTCATTCCTTATTTATAAAGCAGTCCAATCCGTTTTTATCAAGTGATGTGAAAAATACTGAAGGAAAGAAACGTTTTCCTCTTTCCTCCCATCATCATCCCAAAACAAAATGGAAGAAACAATGAGAGAAAGAAGGAAAAGTAGGAAAATTTATAAACAACACAAACTGTGTAGCTTCAAGTAGTAGACCTAATTTTTTATGAATGTTTTAGTAATGCTTACATAGTGTAGTAAATAGTAAACTTGTATAATAAGTACGTAAGCAAGATGATGATAAAGATGAGAATGAGTGTAAAATACTGAGGAGACAGCTAATACATTTTCCACTCCCTTTCTTTGTGAAAATGAGAAAGTAAACAGATGAGTTAGGAGGAAGTTAAACATTTAAATGAGTTAAACCCAGGAATGTTCGTAAGATAAAAATAGTACAGTGAAAAACGACTAAATACTCGACCAACAAAACAACGAAAAAGAGGCTACAAAGGGGACATGGAAAATACAAAAAAAGTCAAGGAAGGGAAAGGGAAACCTATTTTACAGTTTGTTCCAAATGAGAAACCAGCCATCAAGACAAATACATAGTATGTACATTTTGTGTTGATTGTACAAAAAAAAATATTTGAGGATTTGAATATTAGAACAGAAAAAGAAGAAGAAGGAAGCATTGTAAAACTTTAGTCGCAAAATAGCGAACTTGTTTTCGGTCCTTAAAGTTGAAAGGATGAAAAGGCGTACGGATTTCCAGCAACAACTGTAGTAGTAATGCATCACCTAAATCAACGAAAAAGGGAACATGCTCCACTTTAAATATAGCAAAAAGATACATGCACAATGCCAAAAGTTTTAGTTTTTTATTTCCGTCCACTATAGAACCAACAGAAGACATGCACATTTAGGTATGCAAGTAGTTCATATATGTACATGATTTTAAGTAGAATACAAGAGTTTGTCTTTTCCTTTGCATCTTGTTAGATGATCCAGTAGGGATTATTGGGAACTGACAGAGAAAAAAGCATGGGCACAGAAAGTAGCTCAGTCAGTTTGTTTTTAACTTTCTTCCTGTTTAGTAAAGAAATTCGTTTTTTTATAAAAGAGTTGATCACCAACTACTGCGCAGATTTACAGTTCTGGAATGATATTATTGTAAACAACAAACCTGCATGGTTATTTAAGTGAAATAGAGAAAATATACATAAAAAAATATTGTTTCATAGACCCACACGCAGATTCTTTTATTTTTTGCTATAGTGTATTTTCGGCCTTGCATGGGCTCGCAATTCGCATTCGTAAGAGAGGAAGGACAAGGAATGTTGATTTTCAGTATTAGTGGAAAAGCCCATGTACAAGAATGTAGTGCAGTTAAGAAGTAGAGTGCTCGCCATATATCCATGTCAGAAGACATGAGGATGAGTCTCATATCATCGCATCGTCGTAGCATATGTGCTTCTCATTTAAATCTGACTCTGTGTACCCAAGCAAACCCAGAGAGAATCAAGTGAATTTGTGAATAAAAGTTGTGCAGTAAATGTGGCTTGATACTTTATGCAGTGTATATCCACTCTCGGTGAAGATTTGTATGATTCAGCATCAGCAGTCCAGCAGGCAGTCGAAATGTGAGGATTACATGCAGCCTGCCACTAGAGAGAAATAGCACAGTATATGTCTATTAGTGACTCGTGCTTTGACCTCGACTTGTAGGATCACTTTACAAGAAAACGCCCGTTTTGGCTCATTCACACCCGTGTGCCTGATTTCTCAAATGTAGGAAAACTGCGGTCAGACTGAAATAATAAAAACGCACACATTGCATTGTGCCTTGTTCTGTTCTATCGGAGGAATATAAGTAGCAAAGGAATATTCCCTATTTATGAAATTATAGGAAAATTAAAATAAATGATGCGCTTTCTTTCTGCTTAGTGGTGGTAGCGCATTCCACAGATAATATAAAAATGTACAAATAAAAGATATAAAATACAGACTCAAAAGGGCTGGTCGATATTTTCCTGGCATATGATAAAGATGAATCATTTGGAACTAAACATTAAAGGGGGAAAATGTGATAATTCACTCATTTTTATAGTGATGAGGATGACTTTCACAGATTTTGCCTGCAATACGAATTTTTATACATTTAAGGAGTTTCTCTGTGGTATTTTCTTAAGTGGAATGTGCTAATCTTTGAAAGCCTTTTTTTTCTACTTCACTAACGACAATGAAGAGGAAGATGGGAATTAATTTTGCCAATTTCAACTTGAGGTATGCGATGACAGGAATAGATTAAAATGTAACTCTGTAATCACTATAATCGTGAAAAAGAGAAATTAGGCTTATAAACTTGGTTAAGGTAAAACACTTCATTTTGTAAAGAACGTAATTAAAAAGATTGGATGCGACTTATACAAATACTTACTATTGGAACTACAGTCGTTTTAATTACATTTTTGTTTGTGGGTGGTGCCACAAAGGTGGAAAGGTATATAAAGTTTTATCTCTTAAAAATAGACAAGCTCCTAACGAAATTTATGTCTTAAATTATCTTTCGTGCCCAGCAAAAATTGTGCACGCAGATGTTTTTACTCACATCATTAATTGTTTTTGTCATTTGCAATATAGAGATGTATTCGCATCGTAACGATTTTCTTTGGAATGGTTTGGTGTAGCAAAAAGGAAGGAACAATATACATACTAGCTTTAAAGTTCGTGCAAGTCGTTGTACCGATAATAATCTATGTAGCTTTTTTATGGGGAATTCGTTGCCTGAAAACTAATAAAATTAGTGTAATATGTGGTTAATCGTTAGAGCATAAATATTGTAGACTGATTGATTTAGAAATTACTTTGCGATAGACATTTTACGTTAATTTTCTTGTAACGAATAATATGGAAAAGGAAATTACCGTGTAAAAGGATTCGTCTTAACTCTCAACTAAACACTCGGAAATTGACACGGGTTTGCAAAATTATCTCCTGGGAGGTCAGTCTTTTTAAATATTCTATTAAAGATGACGCTGAAATTGGTGATTACATGGATGTTTAAAAAAATATAAACTTTATAAATATTTATAGTATGGCAATATGTTTACTATCTTATCACGCAACGTTAAGCGAATGAATATAGTTTCGATCATTGGATCTGTTATTCGTAAGTGTTTTAGGTGCATGAATGTCACAATTGGTACGATCTCTATTAAATTTCAAAATTTGCAATATATCTTAATCATGTGCTTTGTACAAACCTTAAGTTCGTGTTGTGACAAAACTAAAATGATTGTAAATTTAAAATAGGTCACAACAATCCGTTCTGAGTTTGTCATTCTACATATTCACAAGTGGAAAACATAAAACTGTGAATGGGGTCTGAGCAGAAAAAAATGTCGTTGATTTTAATGAAAATTCATTTATTTTGATATATGACACACGCATTTCATTTTTATGTTCCTTTCCAATTTTAAGTAATAACATTTTTACTGCACCAATGTCTGTTGCACTCGTTGCTGTTCAACAACGTTGCGCAAGGAAGTGAAATGATATGGCTGTGTTTTATTGTTGCAAAAGCCTTAGATGCTTTGCAAGAGATACGAAAATAGACTCACAAAAGCTACACAAAAAGAAACCCTTTCCGTAATGAAATCATAAGCATACGTTTATTCCATTTTTGAACATGCCAGAATAAAAGTTTAAGTTCCGTTTTTATCTTGTGAAGACTTATTTGCCATGTGGTATACCAGTATATAGTTAATGAAATATGCATGTACTAAAGTTTCTGGGTTTGTTTTTCAGCGGGTCCCGCAAATCTGGCAGTCGAGAGAGTATAACAGACTCCCGTGAGAGTGTTCAGTTCGAAGGGGCCAAACCATCACCGAGTCGAAGTCGAGGGTCTGCCAGCAAGTTGGCTAGCCAGAGTTCAAGCCGCGAGTCCGTTATTGAAGCGTTATCTTCTTCCTCACAGTATGCCAATATGATCAACATGGTTGAGTGGGACAATGGACCGCATCGGGAAATGGCTGTGGATGTCCCCGAGTCTTTCGTCCCAAGGAATAAGACTCCTCCACGCTACCCTCCGACCAACAAGACCACAACGCTTAATTCAAACAATAACAAGACTGCAGGAAAGAGTGTTGTGAGTGACGGTGTTGGTGCTAGGGGGAATGGGACGGCCACACTGCCAGGTCAAAATGGGGCTGCAGGGAAACCTGTGCCTCCTCCGAGAATAGGTGATAAGGAGGGTGTTTATGGTGTCAATAACAATACCACTCAAGTTCCCCTTGTTACTCCCAGAACAGTTGTTGGTCAAGCCAAAACTGCTGCTACAACACCGTCCAGGGATGAGGCTGAAAGGATACGAAAATATCAGGTAAAATTTTTACTCTCAAATTTACTGCTAATTAACGTTTACGCAAAGAAGAGATTTTTACTTTCTAAAATTATTCATTTAATTTTGGTTTTTCCTAATAAAAAATAACAAATAACTGTCAATGTGAAGACAGTTAGCTCAGCTAAACTTTTGGCTACCAATAGTAGCAACAATGCTTTTTAGGTTGGAAAGTGCACAAATTGCCCCAAAACTGTCGACTCACGTTGTCTTTGACTGACAGTGTTTCTTTTGCATAATGTTATGATTAGGCTGTACAAAATTACCTTAAATATCATTTTACTTTTGTTTTAGTTTCCTAAAGAATCATATGCAGAATTTTGCTGTACTTATTTTGTTTTCATTTTTCACAAATCCTTCGTAATACCGCAATCTTCATTAAAAAATTTCATGTACGCAAGTAAATAACTCCATAATAATTTACAGTATTACCCCATTTCTGTTACTGACACATAGACCACTTTCATAACAGTTAGAATTACTACTACATTCCCTATCATGATGACATGGTCGTTTTATATATTGTACATACAGTGTTGTCGCTTCCGGCTCTCGAAATCCTGTGAAAAGTATTGCACATCATTGAAGAAAAAACGCTCGCACATGTTACCTAAATTAATCCTAGAACCCATCATCATGAATTGAGAGTCATGTTTAGTCAAGCTCGCCCGGAACTTCCGGAAGTTGATATCAACAATTCTAGGATCATGAACGCTTTAAAGCAAGAAGATTGTTATTAATACAAAAAAACATTATGTACTGCTGCCACCGGGCGTGTTGTTAATGTTCATCGCTTCAACGCACTGTTCTGACGAAATACAATATTTGGGGTAGCGTATCCACAGCCGATAGTGTCTTGTAGTGTCCCAAACTTTTTCAAGAAATATAATCCTTTTTCGGACACT
>JAQIWN010002069.1:0-17392 GCA_034699025.1 Entomobrya cf. arborea Gr-Col-00668
TTTTTCTAGCATGTGTCCGAGCAGCCCTTTTTGGTGTTTTTCCAGTTTCCGCGGTCCCTATCTCACAGAATTTTTTTGAGACTTGTTTGGCCAGTCAAGTCTTTGATTTGGCTGTGTCTTCATGGTTTTGGCAGTTGTTCAACACAAAGAAGTATGCCAAAAGCATGCTTCCATCAACGTCTTTTGATATGGAACAATACTGACTGTTGAGACCAAAAGGCTCCTTTTTCTTGGGAACAAACCCTAATTTTTAGCTTTTCAGCAAAGTTGCACACAGACGAGTTCTTGGAGAGGACCAGACGAGGTACGCAAATTACTGCTACAAAAATGTTTTTGAAGGATAAAGCGCATCGTATCGGTATATATGGCCATGGGAATGGCAAAACTAGTGGCAATTATATTAGCCTAAGAAAAGGGTTGCTATAGTTACATTTGTAAAGAATGACAGCGGATGAGGTTCCCAAAACTTTGTCCACATTCATTATTGGTTCGCATCGCATTATATAAATTTTCTGCAGTTCTCCACTCAACTTGTAATTGGGAAAGCCTTGCCATGCCAGTAAAACTTGTAATGCAGATGTGGAGTTTTTGACAACTTCTAGATGTTTCCAAGGTTTCGTTAGTAATTTGAAAATAATTTTTATATGCTGATAATATTCACATTACATTGGGTATTTATGATGATTCTGTGCTACTACTACTACTACTTTGTAATATATAACACCAAAGGAAAAGATGAAAGTTAAATTGCGGTTTATAAAAGTAAACCAGTAAGAGAAAGTCTCATCCACAAGCTCATTTGCTGTTTCCTTCTCATCTCATCTCATTTACCCTTTTCAACACACAAAAAAGAGAGAGGGAAAAGCGAGTACTCAAGTATTTTGGGTAAACCAACGCATTTTGTTGTTTGAAATTGCCATTTGCCTTGCACCTTAATGACACATGCTTACACACTACTTTTGGATGATGATAATGGCAGAGATATATACATACAAGCACTTTCTCCTCAGAGCCGAGCCATTTGCCACCAATAAATTGAAAGAAGTGGTGGTAGTGGTAGGGAGGAAGTAGAACATTATTATGTATAGTATTTCACTGCGATGCTCATTTAGACGTAAAGAAACTCAACCAGGCATGTAAGGATTTTCAGTCTTAAAATTTCTTTGCTGGTTTTAGTATGAGTTTGTATGCTTTTCTATAAATATATATCTAACCTATATCTACCAACAACACAGCAGCACAGCATTCCGAATTTCCAGAGAGAAAATGAGATGATGTGTGATGCACGTTTTGTCCAAGTTTGCGTGCTTCAAACTCTCACTCACTCAATATCTCATGGAGAAAAGGGAGAGAAAGTAAGATAGGGAGATGTAGAGAGAGAAGAAGATAGAAAAGAGAACAATACGGATGTAAAGTGCCAAAGCGATAGCTTAGCTACTCACGGTGAGTACTTTGGTTCACTTTGTGAGCACTCTGCAAAGTATACGTGTAAACCTTCACGAATGTCTTTTCGTTTCTCCTCGTGTCCGATGCAATTCTCATTCCATGGATGAGTTGAAACTATTTGCTCTCCACTTTCTCTCAAGAAGTAAATGAAATAGAAGGGCTCACGGAGAGAAAAAACTAACGGCCGAGTAATGTACAGTCATAGTTTTGTAAGTAAAATAGCTTGTAGAGGAGAGAGTAGAAGTAGTACGACTAAAGGCCAGAATTTTTTGTGTATATTATTATTATTTTGTTTGTGGAGAAGATAAGCATTTGTATTTGCAATTTGATGGATATATATTGTCCGGAAATTCAGTAAATAACAATAAAAGTGAGCATTGGAATGACAATGAAGCTATAAAATGTACGTACACGTTATGTAGTGGTGGATGGGATGGGACAAGAGGCTAAATTGCATTTAAGACGATAGGCCAGGCCAACCAGAAAAACGGACATACACATGGCTGCCATGTTATGTCATTTTGTTCTGTGTCCAGCTAACTTGCTGACAGTGACACAGCTGAAAAAATAAAAATGCGTTTTCTTTTCCCTGTCCTATCTACTATCTCGCTAGAGTATTCTATCGGGTATTTTTATCTGGGACAGAATAAAAAAATAAAGAGAAAGTGGAGAATGGACGCACAAACACATGGATTTATAACGGGAGGCAATGATGCTAGTAAAAAATATAATATTCACAGGTTTTTTTCTACGGTCTCAAGACGAAGATGGAGGGAAAACGATGTAAGCACGTATAAGGTGGATAGGATTGGTAAGGATGAATGGAGAGAATTTCCAGTTGGCCGACCCGTATAAATAATTATTTTGGACGAATGCATTGCAATAATGATTGTTTGTTGCTCATGCATTATTCAATACAGCTAGGCACACTACTTCATGTGTTACATGGATGGTCATAGTCATGACTGAGAGTGTGTGTGTGAGTGTCTGAGAGAAAAGTGCTCTTCTCTGTTCCTCTGTCCGATTTTCTGAGCGATAACTTTCGAGAATTGCGACGGAAAGAGTGTTTTTTTCCTCAATATACATTTTGTGAGACAAGTTATCTAAGAATTGAAACAAACACACGCGGAATTGATATACACATATAAAATAAGAGTTTCTGGGTTGAAGAGACAAAATGTGATTATATAAGATTGGTTTGTAAGTTGTATGTACATGTGATAAAGCAGGGTATAAACTTTGTAATCTCTTATGGACGGGTCACAGCGCATGTGGCTATGCATCGCTAATTTCATACATAGTTGATTTCCCTCTTGAAAGTTTCATGTGGCCCTTGTGACATTTTTGATTGTGGGCATTCTATCAAATATTATATGTATTTTGATGTATTTCAGCCGCGGAACAATGTCAATTGCCGGGAAGATGGGAAGGAAAGTGGTTCCAGTCGGGGGTACACCAAACAATCACAATAGACAGAAATACAATCAGTTCCAAAGGACGTTGTTTGGAGAATGAGGGAGAGAAGTACTTGCTGAAGAACGAGTAAGTTGAGAATCCCATCAAAATACACAAGAAAAACTTATCTGAGAAAAAGTGTGTCAGACGAGCATTTACAAAACATGAAACTGTACTGATAAAACGAACCCTTTGATGTAATAATGCTTCTAGAGAGAAGATAGGTGTTCTTGTATCAGTCCGAATGAGTTTTCTAGGAAGATCTTGAAATGTTTCTTTAGTAAAGAATATTAACCAAAGCATGATTTCTGTTGGTGGTGGTCAAGCATCAACAGATCGTAGAGGTCAAGTCTGGTGTGTCTGGTTGATGTAAGAGAGTAAAGCAGACGGAGTAGGTCTTCGGCTTATTTTCCAGTTGCGTGGTTTTCTTTTGGGATCAACTGGTGAACGTAAAACGACAATAAAAATGGAAGTTTTTTTTTTGTGGGGTTCGTTGGAAAACGCAAGTTCTCGGTAGTCACATAAAATGAAAGCTTAGGTTATTTTTTCAGGGAAAGCAATCAAATGTATAGAGAGAGAGAGAGTGAGGGGGGTAAATGTAAATATACAGAGTAAGTTTTACTTGCAAACTATTTACACAAACACTGAAGAAAAAATAAGAGTAAGTAAGAAACAATAATAATAAATTCTCGTTTCCTATGTTTTGTGTGTGGATAAATTGGATTAAACCACCACATGTTGGCAGCATTGTTAAGTTAAATAAGAGTATGGACGCAGCAGAGGAAAAATATACAGTTTAACTAGAAATCTGAATAATAATAGATAGAAAAAATAGATATCTTATAAAAATAAGTATATATTCAACAAATAGATGTGTTGTGCTATATAAAAATGATGAGATAAGACTTAAGACAATTTTCCGCAAAACTGAATGCCAACAAAATACGTCATTCCATTTCGATTCCACTCTTTTTATCGAAGAAAAT
The DNA here is from genome assembly GCA_034699025.1 of Entomobrya cf. arborea Gr-Col-00668. Classification (NCBI taxonomy): domain Eukaryota; kingdom Metazoa; phylum Arthropoda; class Collembola; order Entomobryomorpha; family Entomobryidae; genus Entomobrya; species Entomobrya cf. arborea Gr-Col-00668. The sequence continues at coordinate 3,888 of JAQIWN010002069.1, forward strand.
GGAAAGGTTTTTATGTTGGTTTGGTGTTGAATCTGGAAGCTAAATTTAGTTTTCTTTTCTTTTGTCTGTGGAAGAGATTTGCTCGTCAGAAACACACAGCAAACAGGTCACACGCTCTGGGTTCTTCCAATAATGCCATTATTTGCTTTTATACTTCTTTCACAGAAAAGATAACTGTTTTCGATGCGTCGTCTTCCATGAGAAGCATTTGAATGTACTTCAATACAAAGAGAGTAAGTGGAACACAATTTTTTTACTGTTTGATTTTTCTCTTATTTTTTTTCTTTTGTTTTATTTTGTGGTCGATATTAATGGAAATCATAAAAAAAATGTGTTTATGGTTGTATTTTATTTATCTTGCAGCATTTTGCATACCAGGTCGTAAACCACTTCGAACAATTTGCTCAACAATTTCGGGGGATGCCAACCTTTTCTCCATGTTCCGATTGGATGGCGCCCCCATAGATTGTCCCTTCAAGGGCCCACTCACATTTACCTACAATCGAGGACATGGAGACTGCCGTTACCCTGTGTCGACAATCGAATCCTGTATTCATCCCTCACGCGTGCTTTTCAATTATCAAGCTTGTCCTGACATTCCCGGCACGGAGAGCGCAAGTAAGCATCAGTTTTCAATTGAATGATTTTATTTGTTTATTTTATCTGCTAAGCTTTTTTATGACTACGACATGCTTGCTTTTCTTTTAGACTGATGATATAGATGAGAATAAATATTTTAAGTAGGGAACCGTGCTTCTCAGCAAAATTTCAAATGAGTAAAAAGAAAAGCCGAAATTCAGCAGATTTTCTATTTATTTTCTTTGCAAAATGTGCATATGAACAAGTCTGAAAAAACCGATATACATTTTCGTGCAAGTTTGAAAAATCAGTAAAAATGTGACATTTTGATTATCTTCATGTGAGGCTCATTAACTCATCCAACCATTTATTACTTCCGTCTCATTGCCCGCAAATGCATTAAATCTCTGGTTAGACAATTTTTCGACGAGATTTCTCGCACAAAAAATATATTAACTGGTTATTTCATTCCCATCGTCTCTATCTCCCTCTTTGCATTCCATTCCTTGGGGACCATTCGAATGGTAGGCCAAAAATAGTAATTTTATGTGAGATAGCAGAGTATTTAATGTGTACATACGTCCATCTTCCCAGTAGCGTGTGGTATTACTTATGTTTCTTTAGATCACCTTATTTTTTCCCAGAAAAATTGCACTGAAGCGTTTCCGTATTGCTTAAAACTGATATCTCTTCCCCAATGTTATAAACTGCTGGGCATCCTCCTCGTAAACCTTTTTTTTGTTTCTTTACACGGTCCGCGATTTTAAAAATGAGATTTCACACTTTGAGAGTATGACCTCACATTTATATTCCCGTCTGCTTCCCCACACCATCGCCATACTGTAATGGCTCATCCATGTCGTCGTTTCACACCGTGTAAACTGTAGATATCTGCTGAAGTGAGCAAGAAAAAACTATAAACCACGTAAAAAAGGTATGTGCTTTTCCTTAACGTGATGTGTATTTTCTAAAAATTAGGATTTCTCAGAATAGTAGTATGTCTAAAGAAGAAAAAAATGTTAACAGTAGTGTGCATTCTACAAACCGAGATAAAAAAGGAACATGTACATTTTGATATAAATGCTACAAATCGTCTCTTTTCTCAGCACATTCCTCAGTGCGCAGCCAACAAAAAAGAAAAGAAACTCTTGGTGGCGGTGATGGAGAATTGGTGATGGTGGCGATCTTATGGTGATGTGGTGGAAGGGTGGCGGTGGTGGTGGGTATAAGGAGACAAGCTCTTGCTCAAGACAAATGGCTTGAGACGACCCAAATTCCTGTGTAATCTTATCTTTGATTGGAATTTTTCCGCTTTCATGTAATCGCTTTCATTTCCACCACTTCCAATGCATTTACTGCTGTTTCATTGTCGTATTAATACGAACATTGTGATGGTATGGTGGTGTGGTGTGAGTGAGTGAATAAGAGAGAGTCATGCGGTAGTTCTTCCATGTACTGCCATAATATTACCACCACTATGTATATTCTTGCCCTGCTACTCTAATATTTGATCGGAAACCAACACACAGACCAGAGCTATATCTGCCAAAGCACAAAAATTTATCTCTCTTCCCCGCACTCATCCATCTCCATAACCATTTATATCGCCCAACTTTTAGCTTCGTTCCTGTCGGATAAAACGGTTGGTTTTGTGTGTGTAAAAATATACCATATATATTTTTTTCCTTTTGCAAATAGGTATTTTTCTATAGATTTTTTTCTGCTAACATTTCTTTCTTCCCCTCTTCCTTCTCTCAATTCTTTTCCCTTTCGTTTCTGATTGTGTCTAACTCCATTATTGTAGCTTTTGCATACTCCCATTATCTCCCACTGATAGTGTAACATTGGTCTGCTCCCAAAAACATTTTTCTTTTTCTTCCCTTCCCATCACATCTCATCTCATATCCTTGTTGTCGTCCAAAGGATTTCCTTCAAAGACAATTCCCAGATAAATGTGTGCAAAAAAATCAAGAAAGGAAACAAGAATTTTATATGCTTTAATAAAATTTCAATCAAATAAACTTCTCACTTGTTCTCTCCTCCTTTAAATTTGCTTTCTCTCATGGTTTATTTTTTCCATTCTCTTCTTCAAACAATACCATCTTTTTTCTTATGTATTCCCAAAGACACTAAATTGTCTTTCCATTCTTCACATGCTTATCTGTATCATCATTTCCAAGAAAATGCTTTTTATATTATATGTAGCGTGTGTCACACACTCACATCCTCACCGTCAATGTTTAAATCTCTCTCGAGTAATCTCACTTGCTCGTATCGTATCCCCAGGAAAGTATTCCAACTTTTTTCATATTAATAATATGACTTGTTTTCTTTTTCCATTGTCGTTTTATAACCACGTGCAAATTTACCCCCACAGAAGCAACAATTCACATACACACTCGACTCACTCAATCTATCTTGTTGTCTCTTCTACATTACATTCCAAAAGAGAGAAAAAAAAATAAAAGCAACAACATGGATTTTACGTAACGTAACGTAAGGTACATTACATAGCAGAGAAGCAGAATCTATTTGCATTTTCCAATTTCAATATTTTCTCCTTGGAGGCTTCACACTCCGCCACAAAAACGAGCTATTTGGTGAGTAAAGCATGAAGAGTAACAATAAGTATGTGTGTGAATTCATCTTCTCTGATGTGTCGTGTAGGTGTAGTCTGTGTAGTTTGTGAGGAGGCTTTCTCTTGTGGTAATTTCATCACTTGTTTTTATCATTCCTTAAAACGTCGACAATTTTCTCTTAGGTTTCTTGAGTGTCTCTCTTCATCACTCCACACATAATATAAGTACATGTGGAAGAACAAAAAGAGGAAGTTTTGTACTATATCTTCGTTTCTCTCTCTCATGTTGAAACTGAAGCTGTTCTGCCATGAAAGATTTGGAACCGAATAAGCGCTTAATAACATGCGTATATAATGGATATACATATGTACATAAACTATGTAGAGACTTTGGTTGGGTTTTGGTGGATGGGCATTTTTACAAGGAAATAATACAGCTTATAGCTTAGAGGAATGAACAAGTTGATGGTACGTGTAGAGAGATATGCTATGCTACATTACGCAGCATCCAATGCAATTCTACTGAACCGATGAGGAAAAAAGGAAGAGAGAAAAAAATGTATAAAAATGCGGTTTGTATCTTCCGGTGGGAATCACTTCACTTCAACACAAGGCTTTACTGCATACTTTTCTGGTTGTAGTCTGACTACAACACATACATTCCCTCACACTTTGTTGATACCACTTTTCTGCTTGTACTTGAGATAGCAGCAGAAGCAGAACACAGCACACTTCTCGTCTTGTAACTCCTTGGGGAAATTTTCTTGCTTCTTTACTTCTTTTTTCTTCTTTCCCTTCCTCTTGTTTTTTTACTCTTGTTCCTCGTCACTCTTTCATTCTGAATATTTATATGCATTTCTGTATCATTTTGTGCCGGATGAGAAAATAAGGTAACCACCACCAAAAAAAGAAGAGTCTTTGCTTGAATATCATCGTCATCATCAACATAACATCATTCGTTGTTCTTGTTCTAAGATATACATAATAATAGGCTTGGTTTTTTTGTACTAGTCTGGGATCAAGGGATGGCGTTTACCTTGTGGAGGGGATAAATAAGTGGCCATTAGGGATAAATTGATCTCTTTTTAGTTTTAATGGATCGTAAATGGGTTTCTTATAAGTAGGAAGAAAGTTTACATTTTCCTGGAAAGTATTACTTTGAAAACCCCATTTTCCACATTTGCCCAGTTTTGCTACATAATAATAATCAATAATACAGTATATTTTTAGGTCAGTCAAACAAAGTTATTTTACTCATCAATTTTCCACAAAAGTTTTTATTTTACAGATGGTTGAATTTAGCAAACAATTTATTTTTATAAGCAAGGAAACAGATGCTTCCACTGAGCCTAGACTGACAGATAATGTGTATTTCCTACAGTAGGTTTATTCCGTCGTCGTCGAATGAAAGACGACTGGGAAATGAAAAAGGGAAAATGCACAAATACGTGATCATGCTCATATACATGTTTATCAGAGCTACAAGAGAAAAAATAACTTTTTGCTTTTTTACGTCTTTCATTCGCATCTGCTGACAGCAGCATACTTTTACCTTTTTCTTAGCTTACCTACCTGGTCTGTGCTCAACTGTGAAAGAAAAGTACAATGTACAATTTGACTTTCATAATGTTTGCTTTCTGTTCAAAAAGTTGTTGTTGTTCAACCAAAAAAGCAGAGATATATAGGTATACTTCTTCGGTACACACCTTAAAACAGGACGACTAAGACAGTGTGAACGATGATGATTCATAAAGAAGTTATGCAGTAGTTGTAGTACAGCGTCTACTTCCTCCCACTCTTTTATTTTTTTCTTCTCGGTCCGTGTACTTCATTTCATTTACAAAGATACGACGATGAACTAAAAAAGAAGGACACGGAAAAGGGAGACGAGAATAATTTACAAGTCTTTAGAGAGATGCACGTGTAGATGGATGGATGGTAGAAAATACTGTATCCTGAGAAGAAAAAAACAAGCTTACAGAGAAATGGTGGAGTACCACTTCCACGTAATAAGTTATATGCACTGCGCTGCTGCTGCGGTGGTGCGGACGAAACATCTCAACACCGGCATAATGAACAATTTTTTTCACTCTTTTGTGATCATGATGAACTCACAACGAGAGTCAAGTTATTTTCAGGGAAATTATACATGCATAAAAATATAAATTTCATTTCACTAGACTGGGTTTTCTAAGCATTTTTAAAACAAAATAATATTTGCTGCGTGCATTTTTCCAGTTTTTTTTTCAATGCGCTTTGTCTATTTCCTCGTAAAAACATTTTTATTAAAAAGGAAATGCAAAATGAAAGGGGTAATATAGATCCTTAACAGATGCACTCTTGAGGTGCTTAATAATAAATGCCCATTTTCTCTAATAAGTACTGTGAAAGCAGTGTTGTTTTTTAGTCAAATTCTTTTGAATAGCTTAATAGAGCTTTTTCCATTTTCACTTTTCTGTCCGATGGTATGATAGTCTCTGTATTGTAACCACTTGAGTTTATTAAGCTAAAGAAGCAGTAAAAGTTTATGGTGGATCATTAAAGATTATGAATGCGTTTTTGGTTAATTACTTTGTACAATATTGTCCAAGCAGTGAAGAGTGAAGAAGGTGCCATATAAAGCCATCTAAAAGCTATATACCAGTACAATGACAGTAGTCATCAGAATGGCATCCATTTTCCGGCAATAGCTTTCTCTTAAAAAGAGACGATAAAACAGGCAAAAAAATATATAATGCGCCATTTTCAAAGTTTTGTGTAAAAAATAGTGAAGAAAGAAACATTAAGGAAATTGCTGGTTGAATGGCAAAAGTTGGACTGACTAAAAGCAAAGGGTATTTTTTCACTATCATCACAACACCCATAACATAACTATATAGGCACATAGTATAGAATAGCAACAGACCAACAACAAAAATGCATACATATTATTAGAAGAAAAGAAAGAAGCATGGCATACACACATTCAGACTGTGGACTAGTAAAGCCAGTTGGTAAAGCAGATAAAGAAAAAGTAAAATGAGAGCCTGGGAAAAACATGAAATAACCAGGAGCACACAAAAGACAAGTATCTTCCGCTGCTAGTACCGTCGCCGGTAGCAGGAAGGAAAAGTTTTTCAAATGATTTTGATGGCTGAAGCGATGATGACGACGATGAAAATGATGATGATCATGATCACCACTACGACTCTACTACTTTTACACATACGGACAGAAAAGAGAAGTTGAAGACGGTGGCGGCGGCGATATCGAAAAGAGAAAAAAAGAGAAAGATGATGGGTATTTGGCCTAGCCCATATGCCTTGATGATTTCTAAACGAGTGAATGGCACTCCATTTTATCATTATGTGAAGTCTTTTCAATTTCACACGTTTCCCCTCCTCCACCACCACTACCGTCGTGTACTACTAAACTATTACTCAACTAAGTATATAAAGAGCCAAAAAATATAGTGAAGGTATGTAGTCTATAATAATAGGTGGAGAGAGAGAGTGGATGGATTGGATGGTGTTGTGCTCTGCCGTCACCTATGAACATATACAATCATTTATTTTTTTTTCTTCTTTCACAAAGAGAAACTTTTTCAGAGGAATGGGCATTTGCTGTGATGGCTGATGGCAACGATGATGGCAGTGGTGGTGGTAGGATGCAATGCTTTCTTTTTCTCTCTTGCCATGCCACTACGATTTCAACTCGTGTTATGGAATGAAATGATGAGGATTGTATTGTATTTTTCCTGTTCGATGAGCGAACGTGTGTGTGTAGTATTTACTTCGAACAAAAGGCATCACGCACTACACGGCATACTGGGTTATAGACCAGAGAGGTAGGACTATATATGTATTTTGAGATTTTTTATAGGATGGGAGATGGGAGAAGAGAGATGAGTTCCATTTTGTGTGTTGTGGTAATAGAGAGAAAAAGTACAAAGGGGAAGTTGGGCAAGAGGCTTAAAGATCTAGTCGTCTCTCTGTGTGTTCAGTTTTTTTTCTGTTCTGTTGTAGCTGTCGATTTTCCTTTTCTTGTACTTTTACATTTCTCCTCTCGCCTGATTCTTCTTTCTCATTTCTTTTTATCAAAGGAAGCGGGAAATCGGAAAAGGATCAGAAGTTGTTGGAGAAAGGAGGAGAAAAAAATTGAAGACATGAAAGTACATAATGTATTATTATGTGTGTAGTAGTAGTTGTACCACTTCTGTTTTGTTCCTTTTTTCTACAGAAGAAATGTATGTATACAGATGAAGGAGACATTATTTGTAAAGTTTATGGATTATAAGAGAGAAGGGTAGGCAACTTCATTGCCGCTTTTGCCACAAAACAGGAAAGCCGGAGGCAGGCAGGCAGTAAGCATATCTTCATATCTACCACATCGCTGATTCCCACACGAAAAATGTTAGATAGGTAGTTTGGTATAGTGTACTGGGTTGTAAAAATACATATGGGGGAACATGGTAAACTGTGTGCTTCAACAGTTTATTCTGATTCTTACGGGAAGACATCCCATTTCCGTCTTTGTGGACATTTCCTTCCTTTTTCCCCTCAAATAATGTGGCCTCAATTAAATTTCTTATGCTCATTAATCCACGAATGGTATTAGTCGCACCGCAAAGAAGGGTGCTCAGTGTGCACGTAGTATCTTGTGTATAGCAATTACGGGAATTGGGGAAAATGTGGATTGATGATGAATGAAATATGAAATTGAGACGTGAAGGTTTAGTGCTGAACAACGCAAATAATAATTCGCTTATATACGTACGTATTTAATTGGCTTTGTTATTAAAAAAGAACGGGTCGGGTGTAGTTATGAATGTATACTTGGGTTTTTACTCTGAAGTTATGTACTTTTTTATGGCAAGTTTTATCACGAAACACAAATTGCATTATTTCTTATATGGTTTTGAGCTGGGTTTGAAATAATCTTTTTTTTTATATATTTTTCTGGTATTACAGTTGAAGAGCTGCAGTGCTTAGCAGCGTGGAAGGAGGGTTCATTCCGGTACCTCCTTGGACTGATCCAATACAGGCACCATGCAAGTTACGAGGAGAGATTTCGTTGCTTTGCATACGAGCGAAGCAAGAAGGGTGGAATTTTCTCAGGGAATTATGGAAATTTCGCCAATAATTCGGCCGTTTCACTGGCACTTGGATCCTCGTCGAAAGACTCTTTGTCGGCATCTTTACTATCAGTCCCAGCTGCGGGTACAAGCGCTATGGTGGCTGCGGCAAGTATCCCTTCTTCATCTTCATCAGCATCATCATCCTCCTCTAGCAACAACCCAACCAACAATAATAATAACCAACAAAACCAAGCTGATCTCCTTTTCAGGGTAGCACAATCTGGGGACGCTACTTGCTTGGCTCTTACTCCAGTCGAGGGATCAAGGACAATGATTTTTCGGAAAGGTGGGTGGTGTTTTCAGTACACACATTTTTTTCTCTTGTGTGACTATCAGAATGAGTGAATGAGTGAGCCAGGCAATAAAATTGTGGCTCAGATGCTAAATGTGCCTCTGTGTGGGCGATAATAATGCTAAAATATTTTATTATTATACATGGTGGAATGTCTTTAGCCACACACACAACATTGCATAAATAAAATGTGCATGTGGATTTGATTACATACGAGGAACATAATTTTCCTCTTAAAAATGCTGATGATGGGAAATTGGATATTTATACGGAAAAAATTAGAGGGAAAAACCTCAGCAGTATCACTTTCACCAGAAACCAGTACTCTCTCCACAAGATCGTGCCACAGAAGAACAAGCAATAATAATAGTTTTGCGAAGGGAGAGACAGAACAGAAGAACGAAAAAGGAAACCGATGATGCCAATATGCCTTATATGCATTTATATGTCGTTGCCTTTTTATACGACATGTATCACTTGAGAGGAGTTTTTGTAGTGGGCAATAATATGTTTTAGTCTATTTATCCCTGTAACATCCTTTTGCAACTTTTCTCTTTCATTCAACTCAACGTGCCACACATGCCATGCAGTTTACTGTCGTTGTATTCTGCTCCAACAATTTTCTTTCTATTCTCAAAAGTTGCTCTCGCTCTCTCACTTGACTTGACTGGAAATAAAGGTCCCTGTTGGACGGTATAAAACGGTAGGAAAAATTATGTGGCACATTTCATGTCTCTTTGTGGATGCCAACAGGGTCCCTTGGGACTTTGAAAAATTCACGAGTTTCTGACCTGAGCTGAACTCTAAAATTTCTTTGCTTACACTTTCCATGAGTTTTTTATGTGTGAAATTGTAGTTATTTGTCTGCTGGATAGTTTTGGGATTGTCTGTGTGTGTTTATGTATGTGCAGCAAGTTGTGTGGTAATAATATTCCAGTGGTGTGTCTGTGTGTGTGGCTATCTTTCCTCCTAAACAAAACTATTATCAGTCTTCTTGTATTTCTTGGCCGTTTTCTGGACGATTTGCTAATAGACACATGTTCCTCCTCTTCCAAAAAAGAAGCTGCTTTCTATGCGGAAAGTGGTTTCGTTTTTGGTTTTGTGTATTCGTGAAATGTGTTTCTATATATTTCATGTTTAACATTATACATCATCACAAAAAAATAGCAAGAGAGAAATTGCTGACTATAACAATTTTTTTCTGTATTTATTCTGTTTTGCAGGCACAACTCCAAAACCTTGCCAGTTCCCTTCATGGGTCCAAGCCCATTTGCAGTGGCACACACTCGACCAACGGTCAACCTTTTCGTTCGACTCATCCACGCTTCGCATCAGCAACTCTTCAGACCCCGCTGGCATATCTCCTAGCACCCTTTCCATGACTGCTACCTGCCACCAAATTCTTGACAATCCGACTTTGGACAAAGTTATGCTCGTGCTACAAAGTACATCTGAGTGGTAAGTCAGTTACATACTTTCACTAATTCCACATGTTACAATCACATTATAAGGGATCATCCGGATAAAGTTGTTACATAACTTTGCTCTTGTGTTAACCTTGTTGTTTCTGCGTTGGAACAAACTGACGTGCTTTGGCTTCCCAATTCACACGGATTTTTTTTCGGTTCATAAATTCAGCAGGTATTGTAGAAAATGTAAGCAGAGATTATCCTTCCTGAAAACACAGGATGTAGAAAATTAGCCCATAAAGTAAAGCAGGATAAATAGTATTACAATGATGACATTAAAAATGAACAGCCCCTTAATAGTAATGGTCTTGTACGTCCCCAACAGATATTTACGCATACACATTTTCCTGGACTTCCAGTTCCAGGAGAGAAAAATATGTGTTATGTTGTGTACTTAAAATGTACTTTAGCCCTGTGTGTAAACAAAGTAAACTAACTCATGACATAAAAAAATAGTGCAAATGCACGAGCACCACTTTTCCTAATAGTATTAAAGCTGCTGCATATACAAAGAAACGAAATAATTGTGAACCAAGTAAGCAAACTCATATAATCAAGAGAGAGGACATTGAGTCATTCAGCCTATTCTTCTGTAATATGTTGTATATACACTATATATTACGGTGATATGATGATACCCTTACTACCCTATTCATTATTTCCTTCTCATGCGATTCTCTTTTAGTTTTACTTGTTTTCTCTTCTATTGTAATTGGGAAAGGAGTCCAGTCCAGTCCAACCACGAACAAAAATAATATATTGCCCATATTCTTTTTTTTACTCTTTTCTCCTTTTCGCTATTGATACGACCACTTTTCCTTGTTCCTCTGCACTGCATGGAGAGAGTTTACTGCGTGCATTAAACCACTATGGCATTTTGTTGATCCCTAGTCTTTGCATTACATTATGGGCTCGTCAACTCACAATAACAACTTGTATTACGTATTGTTACTGCTCTTGTGATGCTGTAAGCAAAAGGAAAATATGGAGAAATGAGACCATTTTTTTCGCTGTTGGTAGTTTTGGTAGTGTGAGTGAGCACCATTAATAAATTTACAATATTTACACACATAACCAGTAGAACACAGAGACAGAGAGAAATAGAATGAGAATTATTAGGTATTCTTTCACAGCAGCAGCCTGCTGAACTGAAAAGCGTAAAAAAAAGTGTACTTAAGTAAAAAGAGTGTTTAGAATAGAAAGTGTACACGTTTTTTGGACAAGTTATTAATATTTCCTATGTAGAACACGGTTTTCCTATTTTCCTTTTATTTTCACTCTCTGTGTGTGTTTGCCTTGTGTGGTAGGGAGGGATGATGATAATGATGGCGGTGATCACAATAATAATAGCGTAACTAACTATGTGGAGCATAAGTATAAGTAGTAGTGAAAAAAAAGAAAGAGAGATGATCCAGCGATGACGTTGGTTGGTCGGTGGTGGCGGTGGTGTTCTGGTGTAAATAACGCAGTGCAGTGATAAAGAAAGCGGGTGACACAAAAAAGCAACACACATACACACGACACAGCGGCAGTAAAGTAATGAAAACTAATGGGCTTGGATATTTCCATTTCATGCATCCATTCCTTTTAAAATTATTTTTTCTCGTAGTAAAACCAGGGCTTATGCTGCTTTCTCCTCTGTTTTGTTGTTAGTGAAAATGTGCTCTCTCACTCTTTTTCTCTGTGTCGTCGTCGTCCTTTTGCTCTTCTTCTTGGTGTAGTGTGTGTGATGTTATGATATATCCTGGAATAATAAGTAGAAGAATTGGGGGAGTAATGTGCAAGAGAATGTGAACGTGTCTCATCATAATAGTCTCCCACCACCACCGCACACACCGCCATTACTCTGTTGATATGCATGGAAAAAAGATACCATTTCGTATGGCAGAATGGGCGTAGCATTATTGCTTACTTATTTGACGTTATTACAATGGGAAGTTGGATCAACGAGAAACAATAAGGTTGACAGTTGAAATACGACAACGACAACTGCTGCTGTTGCTTTTCATTTATGCTCTCATATACATAAGTGTACAAGATACACTGGTACGCAAGCAGATAATATGCAAATTTTATGGTAACGCGACAAGATTTTGTGTAAATTCATTATAAAAATTATTGTATCATTTTATATCTGTCTGTATAGTCGGTCGGTAGATAGTTAGAGAATGAGGATTTCTTGTCATGAGAGAATCATGGAAAATTTTGAACTGATTAAATGTTGAGAGAAAAATGATTCATTTTTTTGTGTGTGGTTTCATTTTAATTCCAGTCGAAGTGGCTACATCTGCTCCGCACTTTACAAGCGTGATGGGCACATTGTGGAGATGCAATTAGGTAAGCGTTCCACTCGTTTTCATTCTTTATATTTATTTTTACAATATGCAGTATTTCACTGATTAAACCAACTTGAAAATATTTTTCCAATGCTATATATGTTATGTTATGTACATGTAATGTATGTATCATCAACACGTTTTCTACTAGTGCTTGGGAGACTTAGGAAGTGCCATTTTCTTTTTAAAATTATGAGTTTCTAATACCCGCAGCACACAAATCATTTTATTGCATTGCGCACAGAATAAATTTATCGGCTCAATTTGTGATTCAATTCAGGTGCAATGGCCCGTCGTCCAGATGATGCTTGCCACTACTCCTTCTTCAACCAGAGCCAGCTGCCTTACGTTACCCTTGTCTGTAAGTACACGCGCTTATTTTTCTTCTTCTCTTTTTACCTGTCTTTCATATTTTTACTTTCAGGTTAGGTTCCTCTGATAAATACTTTTCTCTCTCTTCACTTCACCCACACCACTGAAGCCACCACCACCAACGGGGTGATATTTCATTTCTACAAAGAGGAAGAACAAGAAAGGGAAAGTGATGTGTGCTGCTTTTTGCTCTTTCTCTTTAGAAAGATGAGCATACCTACAATATATGTACTCTCCATCACCCTTTTCCTCTTCTTTCTCTATTTCAACCAACTTGAAATGTTACATTTTATTCCAAAGTTAAACACGAAGCCATCATAAAGTTAACCGGAGGGATACTCAAGAAATTTCTTTTTTTCTCTTTCTTTCTGCCCATCTGCTTTCAAGGTGCATAATGATTTAGTGGCCAGGAAGGAAAAAAGAGGAGATAAATCAAATCCTTCTTTCTTTTTTTTCTCCACATTCGTAGTAGATACACAGACGCACTGACATTCTTTTATATTCATTATGTGAGAGGAAATGTTCAAATGGCGTTTTTCGTGGCGTGGCAGTGGTGGTGTATGATGTACCGGTGGTTATATTATAACGAAGCAAAGGATAAGTGGCGAAAATATATGTGGAAATATTTTTTGTCTATTTATTAATTCATATTGAGCAGCAGAAGGGTTTCCACTAAAAAATACATACATGCATATATATTATTCAAAGTGAAGGACTTTGCCTTGGGTTTCGTAATATTATTCCATTCAGTTGACACTTTTTT
>JAQIWN010002070.1:0-17388 GCA_034699025.1 Entomobrya cf. arborea Gr-Col-00668
GGTGGTAGGATTATGCAGAAAAAAGCCTTTGTTTACAGCAACTGGACTCGTACGAGCTTCAATGTCCCTTACTGTATATCGCATTAATTAGACTAACACACCGCTATCGTGTTAAAACCTACATTTCTATATAATTATATATATGTTGTTGTGTGTGTCTCCCTAACAATTTTTACTATTCCTTTTTTTATTAATCGTGTTGAATAAGGAGTAATGTATAAAGTGATAGTGAGTATTTCACTTCGTTTTTTCCCGATTGATTTTCGTCAAGGTCTGCTAAAATGTTCACATTCGTTTGTGCCATGCTCACTCCATCCTTCCATATATTCACATTCGCACACAACAAAGAAGGAAATGCATACAGAAATATAGCAGCACATATCACCACCATCATGTCTCATCTTCCTTGCGAAATTATTAGCACACAGAAGAGCACTAGAAGTACATGCAAGCAAAAAAAATGCATTAACCGGACACTATAAAGTTGTTATACTAGTAGAATGAAAGGCACAATAGGTATATACAGTATTTGTATGTTGTGCGAAAAAATAGCTCCGCAAATAATAGAATTTTAAAGAATGTTACAATTTTGTTTACTTTATATTACGTCGTAAGAAAAAACTGAATTGTTAACTGGGAACCTCCTCTTTATCGACAGCTTTCTCAAAATGATAGAGAAGAAAACAAGCATTGTCCTCATCGTTGCGTTCCGCGACCTCGGTCATTCATGGAGATATTGATTTTCTAAATGCTACAATTTTTAAGGGTGGTTTAATACAAACAATTTCAATACCTACGTATTACCATGTTCATGTTAGGCATACAAAAGAAGTTATTCAAGAGTTTTTTGCTGGAAATTTATTATAATGCCCTATAGCTAAACAAAGTTATCGATGCTGTTTGTTTCATACGAAAATACTTTTCACATCCACAACTTTATCTTTCATTTTATACTTGTCTTTAAATTTTGATGCCTAAATGTTCTTTTTCAATATGCGCCCTTAAATCCTACGCAAACAAATTATAAATAACTTTTTGGTTCAATAATTTGGTCATCATCATTGATAATGATGTTAGTATAATAAAATAAATTGCATGAGAAACTCGGCGCAATTTTCCGTAAACAACTTCCAGGCACAAAAACATTTCTGTATGAAAATGTAGTAGGTTAAAATTAAAAGGAGTAAAGTTTCTTTGCTATAGGCTAATAAAAACCTTTTCGTATAAAATAAAAGGGATTTTACAGTAAACGCATGAGCAAAAAAAATCTCAAGAAATATTATACCATCATTGTACAAAATCCAACTATTGTTTTGATTTCAACAAGAAATCAGATTTGATGATGAAGGATTTGTTTTTTATAAATGTTTTTTTGTGTGTGTCTAACTGTTATTTATTACTGCAGTTTGATTTTACGTGTGATGTACGTTTTCTGTTATTTTATAACACATGGTAGAATTTGTTCACTGAAGTGTGCAGTATATCTGCTTCTGATAATTGCAACAGTATTTTATTGAACTGAAAGTAACTCTCTACATTTCACCAGAAAAAACTGATAGAGGAATGAAGAATCATTCATACTTGTTTTGGTCGTATTTATGTGGTTTAGGAAATGAAAATTGGATGATGTTTTAAAGGTGCGAACTCAGTCGAGTGCATTGAAATGACTAGTAATTCAGACTTTTTAATGAATTGTGGTGATGATATCATCAGAGTAAATTCATGTAAACATTTAAACCTAATTTCAAATTACTATATAGTATATTGTATAAATACATGTAATTAAGACAGTATAGGGTAATCTAGCTTGTTATATGCGCTTTGATGTTGGTATGCATGCAGGATAGAATTCAAGAACCTGGTTTTCTACTATGTAACTTGAATTTGTATTGAGTATTGGCATTTCATTGAAAAAACCTATGGCAGTACTTGATTCCTTGTTTGTTTCATGCAATAATTCATTTTAGTCATCGTGTTATGAATATTTTGGCAACGAAGTTGTTTTCGATCTTTGAAAGAAATGATATGATGAGTAGTGAAAAGCTAACTAGAACGATTTGCCACAAGCTGATCTTGATAACAGGATAGTGAAGTAATTAAGAATAATCTGATTGTTGTGAAAATGAAAAATAATTATAATAATTTGGGCTTCTGTTTTTTGTGTTATTTTCTGTAGTTCAAGTCGACTGATGCGGAACCTTGCCGAGAAAATGAGACGGGACAAGCTCAATATGTATATATCTGAGCTGTCGACGCTCGTACCAATTGTGGCAATGGCAACTAAACGGATGGATAAAACGTCTGTTCTTCGGCTATCGGCAAACTTTCTCCGAATTCACCTAAGTAAGCATTTAGTTATATATAGCTTATAGTAGTACTGAAGATTAAATGTGGAATCCTACTTCATTAATTTCTTTTTATGTCTAACCAATCATCACTAGGCTTAAAGCAAAATCAGCCAAAGAAGGAACCCACTCCAAGCATTACACCCTCAGGACTTGAAGCACAACTTTCCTCTGTTTTGCTGGATAGCATGGAGGGTTTCATGCTGATTGCAACAGCATCCGGGAAGATAGTTTATGTGTCTGATACAGTGGAAAAGCTTTTGGGGCACTCGCAGTTGGATTTGATGGGACAGTCCTTGTACACAATCTGTCATAATGGTGATGTTGAGTTGTTACGGCATCATCTTCAACCGTCCAAACCTTTTGATCCAACGGGTATGACTTTTAGCAATACATGTTATGTAAAATACTAAATACATACTACATTTTGCAGACAAAATGAAGCGGAAAAATGTATGGAACACAATTGTACATTTGGAAGACTTTTTTTTGTATACATTGTTTAATTAGAAAGTTATAGGGATGCTTTCACTTTTAAAAATAGCTTTGATGAAAGTAATAGTTAATGAGGACTTTGTTGAAATAAATAGCGGATAATGAAGGGGACTCGGGCGAATCTTCCATTGAAATCGTCCCCCGCTCTCCCTCATTTTACGGTGGAAGACCAGAGGAAGCCATGTCAGGTTTATCATCAGGAGAACGGCGATCATTTTATATCCGTCTTGCAGAAAGAACGATGGCAAGAGGAGATCCCACTCGGCACGTTACAGTACACATGATCGGAGTTTTACGACCTCCAGCCAACAAAAAAGATGAAAAGAACAAAAAGAAAGGTACGTATATTAAGCCTCATAGTAGTAAATTGCGCATTGTGTGGTTATTACTATTTAGAGTAATAACCTGGATACTATAAAAAGATATGAGCATGGTTATAATTCGAACATAATGGAACGAATTGGAACAAAATGGAAAAGTAGTTGACAAGTTCATCATGTTAAGTATTACATCATCATAAAATGTACCTGTTAGAAAACCTGTTGTTTGCAACAAAACAACTCATTAATATGACTGACTTTATGTTTCTGCTGGAAATTCCGAACATTCCTACCAACGAAAACATATATGTGTCAATTACATTATGTTCCATTGTTAAGATTATTTTTTGCTGTCACTTTGCAGATTGCTCTTCGACAACTGCTGGGGATGAGCATTTGTTGGTTTGTGTGGCACGTCCTTTCAGAAATAAAGGAATTACGGAACTTTCCCTCATGGAAGCTATCCAGGATGAGTACGTCACAAGACATCTTCCAGATGGAAGAATCATTTATACGGATCACAGGATTGCATTTGTTGCTGGCTATCTGACCGAAGAAGTTATGGGAATGTCTGCATTTAACTTCATTCATCAAGATGATCTCCCTTGGGCCACTGTAGCAAATAGACAAAGTAAGATGTCATCATTGTCGTTATGAATTTCTGACATTTCGTATGTGCATGAAATCAGTATTAAGCTTCGATGATATGATGATCTTTTTAGTACCATGTATTCATATGAGTGAAAGAGATTATTTGTTGGAAATTTCCTTTAAAATGTAATTTTTATTGATACTCTGTTTTATAGTGTTCAGCAGTGTCGAAGGCCAGGGATACAGTGTTTACAGACTTCGTTCGAAAACCGGCACACTAATTTACTTGAGGACGAGGGGATATTTGGAATTCAACAAAACTACTCAAAAAGTCGAATCATTCGTGTGTATAAATACATTGTTGACGTAAGTGTAAAGTAATTTACGTCTAAAAGAATATAACATAAATACATACGTTGGCTACCTACCGAGAGGAGATTATGGAACTTATACAATGAATGAGAAATGAATGAATGAAAAGGTATAATTTGAGATGTGAGTGACATTAATGGGAATTGTATTTTGGATTTGTATTATAGGTCCGAAGAAGGGGATAAAGAGCTTGAAAAAGAGAGAGAACGAATCACGCCCTTTATTACTTTCCAACAAGTTACAACCACCAGTACAAATGCGAGCTCATCTAATAACGTTCTTCCTTCGGCTCAGTCTAGTGAGTCGGTTGTATCAAAGATAGTGACGACATTGACAACAGCCACCGTGTCTCGAAAAGAGAAACTACAATCAACCAGCACAAAGCAAACTATTTCTTCCATTCTGCCACGCTCAAAGGTTGAGGAAATAGTGGATGTCCCCTCAACAAACGAATCCTCAAATACAATGAGCTTGATTGGGTCCCCTGAGTTGTTGACATCGGGAGGTGTGGAAATTCACCATGTGAATGGAGACTCCCTTGCCGAGAACCAAGATAATCTGAGTTTAGCAGATGTTATTCCTACGATCTCTTCACCACAAGTATCAACCATCAGCATGGTTCATGATGTGATGGATGGAGGAAATCTAGATCAAGTTGTTTTACGACACCCCACCCCTACCACCACCGCAATGACAAACACCTCACCATCAATTGTACAACATACGACGACGAGAAGGGACATTATTCCTACAAGACTGAAGCGCTCGTACGTGGAGGTTGACGACATAGTGGTTACATCTAGTGCCAAACGATCAATCGTCCCAACCGCCTTTATAACATCATACAGTCCGCTTCATCATTCACCTCAACTGGGTTCAAAGCAAATTTGGGCTACGGAAACGACATCAATGATCATTGACCAACACAACAACAATGGTTAAAGTAAAAGTTGTTTTCTTTTTCAACCTGAAATGTTGAAGGCTCATATGGACTCATAATAAAAAAATAAACTTTATCTACAATATTTCCAACGGGAGAATCGCAAAACTCGAATTTTTACAGATATGAATAAACTTTGCTACAGTTATAGTACACCAACTTACATCTTTTCTAGAGCAATGAACACAAAGAGAAAAAACTCCTCACGTCTCGTAACAGCCAATATAATTGAGCATTGATGATTGAATGTACATTTAATAATATCAGCCTTGCGTAAGGAACTGCTTTTTTCGGACCAATTTATGTAAATCGGGACATAACTAAAAACCAGAACAATTCTCGACTAAGCCAGTCTATTGTACAATGTGGCCCTCATTCCCCCCCAAAAAACTCAAATTTTTAGTCACTGTGTGTAAACGGGATACAGAGAAAAAAGGCCGACAATGAAACCCTTCTGATAGGAGCAAATTTGACGATGATTCCATCTAATTATTATTCTGAACCATATATATTAATTATTATTACGTATTAGTATGTTATTGTATGTAACTTAATCGGTTTTGTACAACAACCTTGGTGTTGAAATTGTAACTGTTGTATGGAGATGCACCAAGACAATCAAAACAATTTTTTTAGTAACGCAACTCATATTACAGTACAGTATATTACGTTGTTACAGCTTAGGTAAAAAATACTACAACTACAATAATAACATTATCACTATTAAAACTATAAAACAAATAAACAAATCTATTTACCATGCATATTTATGTAAACATACAAAACATATACCATACAATGTACGACTTCTTGTGTAAAAAAGGACTACTTGCAAAAACATTTTTAGATCGCAATGCTCCGAATTTTAGCTTTATAATTTATTCGCAAAGAGCCAACAAATCACCATTAAAAAGGGATAAAAAAATAAAAAATGATATCCGTACAGGATAGGTCAGCAACGCATGTAATGTTTACTAAGGTAAATGGATTATACGTCACCTATTTTTATGTGTATATAATTAACCGGAAGTACACAAAAATTGCATGGTTGTTACTTCTATGACTTGACTTCACAGATTTTACAACCTGCTCTTATTATTGTTATAATCTGATAGTAAGGAATAAAATATACTTCTATGTCTTAATTGTTTTTTTCCATTACAGAAGGCATGATACTTTTTTTTAAAGTGTACTCCCCTTGTCGTTGTTGTCTTCGCGTATAAACTGTTGTACGCATGATTTGTCATTACGAAGTTGTATTTAAAATTTGCATTATTTTCAATTTTAAAATGCACACTGTAATGATATATATATTCCCGTATTCTTACACACAAATATACAAATATATGCATATATATATAATAAATAAATATATATATTATATATAAACATCGATTTTCATTATACATATTTTACCTATACTACATCTTAGGCATATTATATACCGTTCTCATTATTTGAAAGAAAATAGTATAAATGTTTGTCGAAATATTTATCTACAAATGTTTAAGCCAATTTGCTTCTTTACAATGAACGTAGTTAGCAAGCAAAATATCATCATCATCTTTTGACTAGAATTTGAGCTCTAATGATCATAACAATCCATAGTTATGAGCACGTATTATCCTTATAGGTTGGAATGAATAGATTTATAATATAATAGGAAACATGATATTATAACAGTGTAAGTTTGAATGTAAGGAAGGGAACGTTTAGGAAATGTGGGCATTCAGGAAAATTGTATTTTATTTCCAACATGCCAACATTTTACCTAAAACGTACACATATATTTACAACTTTATTGTAAAAAATATATCCTACACACCACATTGCTGTTATTACTACTACTACAATTACAAAAGTTACATGTATGTATTTGCTTACAAACTAACTTCCATTGAATAAATGAATGATCGACTTACTGAGAGAAGTTTAGAAAGTACCGTACAAAAGTTAGCGGCATTTGTTTGCAGTAAAAACTAAATGAATAAATAAATATATATATATAAATATATACAGTTAAAAAATTCAAATATGTAGTACTAAATATAAAGCAGTAGTGGTGACGGTGTGGCTTACTGCACATATTAATGGATTCGTAAATGAAATTGTTTTATTTTATTTGGTAAATCTGATGAAATTCTATTTTGAGACAGTATAGTCGCCGTCGTTGGCATTTTTGCTTGTGTAAGTAGAGTTGGACAGTTAGATTGAACTGCGTATAATAGTTTTGTTATTCGAAAATTGCTTCATCCTAAAAAATGCTGTAAAAAGAAAAACTGGAACATGTTAAACTCTCGTTATTATGATTTTTCAGTCGTTTATCGGTCAATTGAAAGCTAGTTTTGTGTTAAGAAAAATCTAAAAAAAATGCCATGTTTTCAATGATATGCAAAAAAAACCCGAATGCTTTTCCACCAAAACAATTGACAAGATTTCAGAAAACCATAAACTACTTTTCAGTTTACAGAACATTTCCTTACTTTTAAATTCATTTTTTTAAACTGGTCTCTTTTTGTTCGCCAAAAAAGCTCAAATACAAAAATCTTTTGATTTTTTATCAAGAAAAGTAACACTGGTTTTTAATTTCTTCGTTCTCATAATCCTAATCATTCTCAAATAATATTACACTTTTTATGCTAGAGAAAGCATTCATTCATATACGGTTTGTTATTGTTACTATGCTTAATTTGCAAGCGACATCCATAATTTAAAAAAAAGAAATCTTTTGAAAAAAAATATTACAAAAGCTGCTACTGCTAAACTATTGTACTGTAAGTGAGTAAAACATACCCAGAAGACTGAATAATATATTAGATAATGAGAAACGCTAATTTTTTTCTTGGATATGTGTAGAGCAACAACAATTATTATATGTTATTATGGTAACCATCTTATAATAATTATAATGTTAATCTTAAGGAAGCATCATCATAACTACTATTATTATTTGTCAAACTTGTCGTAATGACACGATTAGGTCTTACTCTTAACTATAATATGCATACATATATATATTATAAATATATAGGTAGGTATAGACAACGTACACACAAAAACCTTTAAATCTAGTTTTTGGTTAGGATAATACTGGGAAAAAAGAAACAAAGGAGTTATTGAATCACTTCTATATTAACCCTTTTACACATTAGAACTATTATAAAGACTGACGGATTTTCCTTAGTTTTGTTGTTTTTGATGGAATGAAATACACATTACATTACGTAATAGATACAAGTAGCAAGTTAAGATGGATGACCACACACATACACATTATAATAGTTGTACAATATACATTACGATTGTTGTTAAATTGGAATAAAATATATTTTAGTGATTGCCGGTTGTTGTACAAAATGTCCTTTTTGCTGATCATGATTGTTGGATAAATATATCTAAAATGAAATGTTATCATTTTCAAACACCACGTAAAACAGAATGTATCACACATGTAATATTGATTATTATTTATCATGATTCGTCTTATGTAAGATCTTACTAATGATAATATTGCTGTTGATGTAACTTAATTTTCGAAAGGAGTAAATAAGGCATGGAATAATTGATTTAGACTATACTTTCACCTTTTTTGCTCTGAAAAACAATTAAAATTCAAATAATTAATATGACGTTGTTGTACCTTTTGCTCTGCTCTGTGTACCCTCTTATAAAAATTAAAATTGTTTGGTTTGACAAAGAAAGAAAAAAAAACTCAAAATAAATGTTATTTAAAAAATACTTTCTGCTAATGTTTGCCCATTTATGCAACATCAAACAAAAATTTCAACAAAATTTAAAAATGCTTTAATATAAATATTATAACCGACTCCCCACGTTCCAGTTCACCCCTCCGATAAAACAAATTTCACTATATTTTTTTCCTTTGTTCATCTTTGTTAATTAGTAAGCTTATACTTCCTCATTCATTTTTTTTCTATGCTAAAAAATGTCTGCGTTTTAACACCTTATATAAAATGCTCTTTGAAAATTTAATATGTAAAACAATATAATATTTTGTGTCACATCATATTTTACGAAAACCGTTGTCGCAAGATCAAAATCCCGCTACGATTTGCAAAAGGATATAAGCAAAATAATACAGATGCATGATTTGACGATAAGAATAACTAAAAGTTGACCAGCCAAGAAACATATGCATTGCTATACTATTGTGTATTATGAACTAGAAAAACTGTGTCGAGTTAATGACGGAAATGTTGTACGTTATACTATTTATTAATAAAAAATCTGTTATTGAAAGGTATCTAATCTGATCTTCATTCATGACGGTAAAATGTGAAACAAAAGGATGATCCTTCTTATAATAATATAAAAAGTTATTATTAATAAAACATAGTATTTATACAGCATAATGCTAGCAGTTATATTATATGTCGGTTCTTGCGGGTTGAATTTTCTGAAGAAAAGGATTGTACCGTACCACAACACAAATAATTATGAACCATATATAAATGTACAACTTCATTGTTTGGGAACACTTACTAACATAATAATTAAAGATGGAAAACTACCTTAATGAAAAAAGTGTACATACTACATACATTACATAACAAACATAACTTCATAATTACAGCACTCGACATTACATAATAATGGTCAATACTAAAAATGCTACGAGAATTTTGTGTTTTTGAAAAGCAGTAAAATGTATTATGTATTGCACGTAACATTTATGCTTTTTAATCTGTTAAGACACTGGACGCATCGAAACAAATAAAGCATAAAAAGGAAATGAAATAGTGAATCTTTCAATGTCATATTTTGCCACCAATTTGTTACGTTAAAAAAAGGGAAAACATATGCAGCTGTCTTTGTCTTTCAAAGAAAATCAGCTTTCTTTGTGCCTGGATGATACACTGTGGAAACGATTTCATATGGAAAAAATAATAACAAGCAGAAAAACTAACACCTCCAAATATTTTTCAAATGCAAATAAACATTACACTGTTGTAGGAGTAGGGACATGCAATTGCACAATAATAGTAAATAATCGTTCAAGTTCAAATAAATTACACTAGTTCTTTATATGTTTTAAAATGAAACCAAAAAGAAGCTCAACATGATAACCCAATATGTTTTGAGAAAATCAACAAACCAAATATCGCAAATATAACATTTTTGGAGATTCAAAACCTAAACAGCCTAAACAAGGCGGTATCTTTCCCGGTGTATTGCCACCAGAATAACCTCTGTTGAAAGCCTTCATAGAAACGGCTCTTTACTAATACTACTAATATATTTTGTACAAATAGAATTCCAAATGCACACCAAAATATCCCAGTCTCAATGAATGGAGAAA
The DNA here is from genome assembly GCA_034699025.1 of Entomobrya cf. arborea Gr-Col-00668. NCBI lineage: Eukaryota > Metazoa > Arthropoda > Collembola > Entomobryomorpha > Entomobryidae > Entomobrya > Entomobrya cf. arborea Gr-Col-00668. Next base: position 10,384 of record JAQIWN010002070.1, read on the forward strand.
ACAAGCCACCAAACTTTTAAAACATTTCTGTCACTTGTTTTAGCATTCATGTTTCCTACATACCTTTGATCATCTTATACATTTAACTACATTAATCTACTTACTTGTCAAGTTGTCCTTTATTTCTTAGTTTTTTCCCCAAAATACCTATGTTATTTTGTACATTTTTACAAGATTCGTCCACCAAAATTATGATCATGACGTTTCCCAGTAATGTTTCTTTCTCAACGTAAGTACTATACATGACGAAACATATATTTTAAAACTGTACAGGAACATCACAACAAGCGAGCAAAATTGCGAGTAATTAAGGGAAAAGTTATTTAATGAGGAATTTCGATGCTATGTGCAATGGGTAAAGGCTGATTTCAAAATAGTTTTTAGAAACTTGTATTCTACAATATACTAAATATATTTAAGTGATATACATAGTTACGCATGAAAAATATTTACACGATGTATACATACTACACCAACGTAACTATTTACTATTTATAATGATCAGTGGACAAGACACGTGTTGTGTGGTGTAGAGTATATTATGTATTCTCTCTTGATTTAAAACTAATCAATTTATAAATTAATCTTAAATGTAAGACAGAAAACGATAAAAACTGGTTGACGTCAACGAAAAAAGGTGAAAGTAACTTAAAACGTGTCAGTTATTGATGATGAGTATTTTTTCGAAAACTTTGTAAATGTATATCCTGTCATATTTTAGAAGCAAAACTATTGATAATGCGTGAATGTTTACAATGTTTCATTGTATATTGTATTATAGGAATGTTTGGATTGTGTATAGCTTTTAAAAGAGAAAAAGAGCAAATGTAAAAATGAATGTCGAGCGTAAAGCATTGAATGACCTGAAAAAATGAGAATATGGTTGCATGTCATCATCATATGACGCTAAATTAAATACAAATACAAAAAAGCAAAAGATGTCAATTTGTGCTGGTCTATTTCTTAACCATTTCTTTATTATACCTCCCACTATTTTATTTTATTATATACATACTTACATGCTTAGCAGGATGGCTCTGTAATTTTATAACATTTTACATATTATTCACAAATCGGATCGGAATACATAAAATTCTAGACATATTGTTTATGCTTTACTTTATCATTTAATTCTTAGCATCGCGGTTGCAACATTTATCTGCATGTTACGTTTATGCTTAACAGAAAAACGTAACTATTACGATATAAAAAGGAAGTTAGTTTTTAAGTGTGCGGTTGCCAATTGTAAATATACTGAGAACCAATCGATACGGAAATGCAACCCTTTTTTCCCCTAGCAGCTTTTTTTGGGACCCGAAAGATTAAGAAAAATTAAAATTGATTTGATACAACCGGTTTTGTTGCCGTGTTAGCTGGTCTGAATTCATATTTTTTTTTAAATTTTAAGTAACGGAGAAAAGTTTCCCACATTTAGGAGTATTCTCTTATTTCCGAATTTCAAATTAAGTCAGATTTAAGTCAAACAGTTAGAGCATTTTTAAATAAGTAAAAATTTTATCTCAGGCATCATTTCAGACATCTTTCGAAATAAACGTTCCCTACATAACCACCTCGCATCGCCTTTAACACGTTTCCTTCAAACAGTCGTTTATTCGACTGTAACACGTCAGCAGCTTCTTTGTTGAGAGGATCCTCTGGATTCGGTTCCTAGAAAAAAATTAATGAACGATTGTCAAGGCCCATAATTCTGCAAAATCGTCTGATGACATCACATATTATTCCACCAATATCAACTTTTCTATTTTAACTTTAGACCTTACCAGAAACAGGTATTGAAGACCATATACAATGGAATTTATCGTAAGGACGGGTTTCCAGTCTTCCCTCAAAATATTCAAGCACACGTTCCCTTCTAAATCGATATTTGGATGATACACCTGCGTTTCACATTTGACCTTTGGAGGTTCATGTGGGTAATTTGCTCCAACTTTGAAATTAAATGCGAATCTTCCACCCTTGTAGTAACCTTCATCTGGGCATATAATTAGCTTGAAATTCAATAGGTCATCGGGGTCTGGGAATTCCGTTGAGCATGTTTTAGGAAGGTTCAACTCGTTAAGATCTGCGAATTGCACACACAAAAAAGTAAGTTCTCAATTAATTATACAATCTCATTTCCCCCAAATTATATACACAAAACTACTAATAAAATTCACGAAGAATTTATCCACCTACCTTTCATCACTCGTAGCTGTGCGGGTGACGACTTTTTCTGGCCTGATGTTGATGAACTAGGAACTGATTCACCATCCTTCTTTTGTTGTTTTAATGAAAATAATTTAATCATGATGTCACACTTTTTATCCTGATGTCAAAAACTTGTAAAAAATTATTTAACTTAACAAATAAATTAAATGCACAGTTTCAATATTATACTTTAAACTTTGAAACAGTCAAAAACTCAAAAAAAGAGAATCTTTAAGCAACTTTTACACTTTTTCTTTATTACTAATATTTCCACAAAGTTACAAAATTGTTATGAAGGGAAGGATGATGATGATATATGTATTTTTGTTGATTTCTTTCTTTTCGACTATTAATCTTTTGTGTTTATATTAAAAGTGGATACCCTATTAAAAGTGTGTGCTGCTGGTGGAAATAAAGACAGAAAGAAACTAAATAGCAATACATTAATGGATAAGGTGATGTGTACAGACTTTGGATGGACAAGAGATGATATTTTTCTGGTATTGAAACGTAATTCTTATTCTTGCCATACATACATACTTGCCAGATTACACTACGTACATATCTCACTCTAATACAGATTTTTATGGGCAAAGAAGAACTGTTCGAATCGAAATGTTCAGATGAAAAAAGGTATGTGCACACATACATATAAAATACACTGCACACGGGACACATAAGAACACTCAAGAAGCCTGAGAGAGTAATGAAACCTGTTCGTTTCGACGACACTGTAATATGTTTTGTCAGTCTTTCTAAACAGTCGAAGTCCAGCAGCAGATCAAAAGTTCGTTATAGTCAAAATTACGACAATTTTAATTTATTTACACGACACTTATTGACTTTCGACATAGATTCCTTTTTCAACGAAAAATGAAAATTAGTAATTTTGAAATGTCGACGCGCAAGTGCAACGAGACAACACAATTTTTTGAGTACAATTGGGGCAATGAGAGACTCCATTGGTTATCTTGCAACTCAGTTTTCCTGTATTTTTTCTCAAAAAATTCAAAAAAAAAACTACAAACGTTTAAAAAATCTGTTGTCAACGGCGAAGACTTGTTTCTTCATACGAATTGATTAAATATAATTATTAGAATTTTTACACAATCACTACAATAATTTTCTGAATTTCCATGAGTTTAAATACCTAAACGAAATAAAAAAAATAGTTTGTCTCAATGTACCCCATTTTTACGCTAGAATCCTGCTTTCTTTCAACTTTTTTTTACTTCGCTACACAATTATACCTGTACAAAACTTAATATTTTGTAATCCAATGTGTTTCTGTGCTACGCAATATCCATCTCGTGGGTTTTAGTCGTATGCACAAACATCAAACAATGTATATTGTAGAAATGCACAGTTTAGTTTCAGTTGGTTTCATTGCAATGCATTCATTTCAGAGAGTACAAAGTATGTTTTCATATTTTCATCATAATAAAGCAAGAATACATGCAACGTTTCAGTTTTGTCGTAGTAGTATATATAATGAGTGTATAACTTACTTGAAATCTCACTAAAATGTGAACTGCAGAGTTGAAACATTTCATCCAACCAAGCACGATGATGAGAAATTGAGAACGATGATGATATATAAACTCTATGCATTGCTTTAGTTTTTGTGTGTAATGCATCAAGTATGTATATTTTTACACATTCCTCTACATAGAAAAAAGAAGGTGAAGGCGTAGGTGCAATCGAGAGACAAAGAATGAAAATTTCAGTCAGTTTACTTCGCACTTGTATTTTGGATTCATTGGCTTGAGTTCGATGAATTAGAATTAATGTCGTTGACTTGGAAATTACTTGTTTGTCCGTAGACAGACGACGACGTCTGACTCATGACCTTCATGCAATTAACACTAATAATGTTGTATTTCTTAGGAAATTGCTGTAATTGGTTGTGTCGTAATTGATCCAATATTATGATTACTAAATGCAAACATCAACAGACAATAAAACTTAATGGTAGGAATGACAAGATGACACGTGTACTCAATTACGATTTATTGGTATTTACAATTAAAAAACTGTTGCATTTTGTGTGGGAGTAACAACTTGCATTGAATTGTAATGTTTTGGCTAATTCTTCTGAAGTGACAAGCATTTATTTATTTATTTTGTTTTGGCCATTAGGTAATTTAATATTATTACAGTGAGAGCAAGAAATTAGCATTATGTTATGTACTGGGGCCTTTCTTGTTAGTTAGCTTATAATAACTGATGACGTTACAAAATATTTCGATCAAGCTATCATATATTATTGTGATGTTTTTGATCTTTGTATTAGTGCAGATATGCATGCATATATCAGGAATATCAGGTATCTTGATAAAATCATACGTTCTCCCGGATGCGTATTTAAAATGATATTGGGTGGCTGTATTACTTGACTTGTGCATGATAAACTTAGCAGATAACAGAAAACTTGAGAAAATCCCAGTCACGCACACAACAAAGGCTTCACTCCTCTGCGAATGAAATCAATTTAATACTTGATACAAGATTTATATACGAAATCTTCCGTCTGCACTGCAACTATTTTAAATTGTTTTTCCCAAGTCAAAATTTAGCTTTGTGGTGATAAGAAGCTGATGATCCAAATCACAGATGGTAAATCTTTTCGTGGACAATTTAGTAACAAAAATTGTTGTAGAATTTTTTTTGACCGACCATTAGTCAATCAGTTTTGTATAGTACTGAGATTAGACATTTGGTACTTATCAGTAATGACTTTTTGATTTTGCATGATTAATTTTGATAACAGGAGTCCCTGTGATCGTAAATGAAAGCAACCCTTGTCACTAAAAACAGGTCAACTATTTCCAGTACATGCATCCCAAAACCTTGGTAGGGGGAATTGGCATTCAAGGCAAAAAGAAATAAGTTTAGTCTAGCTATAAAGTTAAAAGGTGATGCTTGTTACGTCGCTGAAAGCGAAGCGTTTTTAGACACGATAACTCAAAAAGCTTTGACGGATCTCGCGAAAATCATTTCTCATAGAGGTCACTATGGTCAAGGGCAAGGTCATTATTGACTTCAACCACCCGGATCAAGTCCCAAAGGTAAAGTCGAAAATTTTCAGCCTAAGCATAGTGTACTAAGTGTACATTTAATCAACGTTCCTGACGAAAGCTATTTTCGAGTTGATCATGTACCACTTTGGGTCAGAATGATCTTGTTGGGTCAAAAGCTGGGGTCAATGGTATCGACTTAAAGATCCAACACGCCATTCTATGACAGATTTCTATGACAATTTGATAATTTAAATTTTTCTTTGATAATCATTATAAGACGTAATATTGTTTAGCCACATCTTCATGATCGCTATAACCAAATGACCCCACACATGACCACAAATGGTCGCACACATGACCCCGATTGAGCTTATGCATGAAAAACAAAAGCGTTGGATTGCTTCTTCTTGAATTAAAATTGCTGTTTACATCTAACAATACTAATATTAACCCAAAACCAACTATCGAATGTCGATTGATTTTTCGTTTTAAATATATGCATAAATGTTATGTACATGAAAAGTTTATACTTCACTTAAATTCGATCTTTTTACTTTGTAAAAACCATTTCATTGGTTATCGAGGGTAAAAATGTATAGGCGATCATTTTTTCAAAAAATTGTTTATTTATTGTAACTAGTTTGGAATTTGGAACCAAAAATTATCCTAAATTCTGCTTCAGTCCAGTGAATGTTAGCTTTAGTATCAGACGAATTTTCGCCTCTTATACACAAGCTATGAGGATGAGGACAAAAAAACACGCTTTCCCTAAAACCAGACGTTTAATTCTATCTCTACGTTTGCCAGATGGTGTTAGTAGAACAATGCAATGTACTGTCTTGATTTGATTAATTCCAATGTATTTAAATTAACATGCCAATTCTACTTTTTCACCTTTTCAAAAGTTTTTCCCGGTCGATTCTGCAATATGCGATAAAGAAGAACCAAATATCAAATTTGACACCAATTAACGATTGATTTATACTATAATTGGCAATATGGTAATGTATTTTCACCAGCTTTGTTTCGCATCCAAAAGAAGTTAACTAACGTAAGAACATAAGCCAGTGACGCACATGGGCACATGGCTACAAAAGCATTCTAGTTTAGTCACGTTATCAACATGCGATATTGACCATTATTGAAGCAAGCTAAGCAACATTAATAATTTCATGAAACAAATAAAGTCCATAAATAAATTCAGCAGAATTCACATAGGTATTGTTAATAATTAAGCCAACTAACCGTCAACTAATTATGCTTTAATTTATGCGTGCCGTGGTGGATGCTTACACAGATAAAGTAAATAGCTTTTTTGCAAAAAACCAATAACACAAAACTACACAGTTTAAATTTGAGATCAATCGACAATTTACTTTCTTTATTTAATCTCAAAAAACCTTTAATAAACTCCTCAATTAACTCTAATCTACTTCCTTTGATTACCCAAATCAAAGTCTCAATTAATTAATCCTTTTTATAAAAACTTCTCTTCTCTCACAAGAAATTTGTACTGCTCACTACGACGGTTCGATCACTACTGCCTTCCTCTCTTGCTGCTGCTCTCCCAATCCCACGTACCGGATTTTTCCTGTTGAAGAGAAAAAACAAGCAAGGTTTTACATTGAACTTTCCCGCAGAAAAGCAAAAGGCTTACTCTGCTATCCATTCATTTTACTTTACCCCACTAAGACTAAGAAGTAGAGAGAGGCAAATGCATCAAACGACACCAACATCGAAAATTCATTTTGGTCCGTGCCTATGGCCCTCAAAAGTT